>VDFB02000017.1:4172875-4372628 GCA_007258455.2 Sequoia sempervirens | reverse complement strand
ATTCTTTCCCTTGATAATGGTGATAATTCTTGGGTATTAGATTCAGGGGCTTCATTTCATGCTACCCCCCATAGAAGTTATTTCCTTGATTATGTCCAAGGGGATTTTGGGCTAGTTTATTTAGGAGATAATGAACCCTGTCAGATTGTTGGAAAGGGAAAAATTAAGATTAAGTTGTAGAATGGGAATCATTGGCTACTACGTGAGGTAAGGCATGTTCCAAAGTTAAGCAGAAATTTAATTTCAGCAGGGCAACTAGATGATGAAGGTTGTGTTGTTACATTTAGTGATAAAAATTGGAAGGTCACAAAGGGTGCCTCAGTAGTAGCAAAAGGTGTGAAAGTAGGCACCTTATATCTTTATACAGGACATACTGTTCCTTCTACTTTAATTGTTATAGAAAGGGGTCAATGTTCAGGAACAGTTGCTGCAGTTAAGCAGGTAGAAGATCATACAGTTGCTGTGGACTCTAAATCAGCACTGTGGCATAATAGACTTGGGCATATAAGTGCAAAAGGTATGAAATTACTTCATTCAAATAATGTTTTACCAGGTCTAAAATGTGTTAATATGGATTTCTGTGAAAGTTGTGTGTATGGAAAACAAAAGAGAGTAAGTTTTCTCAAGGATGGGAAACAAAAGAAAGATGAGAAATTGAGCTTGTGCAATGATGTATGGGGACCGCATCTTCCTCGTGGTTTCCTCTCAGATATGTTACATTCATTGATGATGCAACCAGAAAGGTATGGATTTATTTCCTTAGGCAGAAATCTGAAGTATTTGAAACTTTTAAAAAATGGAGAAGCTTGGTTGAGAATGAGACTAGAAAAAGGTTAAAATGTCTCGGGACTGGATAATGGTGGTGAGTATTGCAAAGAAAGAGTTTGAAGATTATTGTTCCTCTAATGGTATTCGTGAGGGCAGAAAATGGTTCCAAGGACTCCACAAGAAAATGGAGTGGCCGAGCGCATGAACGTAATCAATAATGGAGCGTGCACAGACTATGAGATTGCATGCTGGGTTGCCTTTAAAAATGTAGGTAGAGACTGTAAACACCGATGTTTATTTAATCAATAGAGGTCCCTCCAATCCTTTGGGTTGTGGTATTCCAGAGGAAGCATGGAAGGGTAAGAAGGTGAGTTATTCTTTTCTCAAAACCTTCGGTTGTGAAGCATTTGCACATGTAGATTCTGAAAATAGAACCAAGCTTGATGCAAAATCAAAGAAATGTGTATTTGTTAGATATGGCATTGATGAATTTGGTTATAGGCTTTGGGATTTTGAAAATCAGAAAATTGTGAGAAGCAGGGATGTCATATTCAATGAAAAAGTGTTGTACAAAGATCTGTTGCTACAGCATGAGAAGAAAGAAAATGATTATGTAGTGTTGGATGATATTCCCAACAATGATGTTTCAGTGGTTCCTCATGCTGGGCAACAACAACAGTAACAAATACCACAAACTCCTGTTAGACGATCTTCAAGGGTAAGTAGACCTCCAGAAAGATTCTCTCCCTCTTTGTATACTATTCTGTTAACTGATGCTGGTGAACCAGAATATTATGATGAATCTATGCAGGTGGATACCAAGGTTCAGTGGGAGCATGGAATGAAAGAAGAAATGGACTCCTTGCTGGAAAATCAGATTTGGGAATTATGCAAGTTTCCTGTAGGGAAAAAGGCTTTACCAAAAAAATGGATTTATCGGTTGAAAGAGGAGGATGGAGGTAAGAAAATATTTAAAGCCAAATTAGTTGTAAAGGGATTTGCACAGAAAAAGGGTATTGATTTTGATGAGATTTTTTCTCCTGTTGTTAAAATGACTTCTATTCGTATTGTTTTTAGTATTGTGGCTGCTGAAGATTTGCATTTAGAACAGCTTGATGTTAAAACAACCTTTCTCCATGGTGATTTGGAAGAGGAAATATATATGGAACAGCCACAAGGATTTAAGGTCAAAGGTAAGGAGAAACTAGTGTGTAGATTGAAGAAAAGTTTATATGGCTTGAAGCAAGCACCTCGACAATAGTATTTGAAATTTGATAGTTTTATGGCTGAGCAAGGCTACAACATGTGTAATTCTGACCATTGTGTTTATTTTTCAGAGGTTGGATAATGACATCTACATTATTTTATGCTTATATGTTGATGACATGCTTGTAGCTAGGTCTAACATGGATCACATAAGTGAGCTAAAACAACAGTTAGCAAAATCTTTTGCTATGAAGGATTTGGGTGCAGCAAAGCAAATCCTTCGTATGAAAATTTGTAGAGATAGGAAAAACAAAAAATTGTTTTTATCTCAGGCTAATTATGTTGAAAAGGTGTTGCAGAGATTTCATATGGAGAATGCAAAAGCTATCAGCACACCTTTTCCTAGTCATGTTAAATTGACAAAGGATATGTGTCCAAAGATACAAGAGGAGGAAGAAAAAATGTCCAAGGTACCATATGCTTTAGCTGTAGGCAGTTTAATGTATGCCATGGTATGCACGAGACCGGATATTGCACATGTCGTAGGAGTTGTTAGTAGGTATTTGAGTCATCCTAGAGTTGAGCATTGGAATGCTGTAAAATGGATTCTCAGGTATTTGAGAGGTACATCCAATAAGTGTTTATGTTTTGGGGGCTCTAATACTAATTTAAAAGGCTATGTTGACTCAGATTTGGCAGGGGATATAGATACCAGGTGAAGTACCACAGGTTATGTCTTTATAGTTGGTGGGACAACAGTGAGTTGGATTTCTCGATTGCAAAAGGTGGTTGCTTTATCTACCATAGAGGCAGAGTATGTTGCTGCAACAGAGGCAGCAAAGGAGATGATATGGCTGAAACTTTTCATGGATGAGTTGGGAAAACAACAGGATGGAAATTACTTATTTACAGACAGTCAGAGTGCTATACATCTTGCAAAGAATTATGCCTTGCATTCTAAAACAAAACACATACAATTGAGATATCATTTCATTCGGTCAGTGTTGGAAGATGGACAGGTCAAGCTGGCCAAGATTCATATAGATGTCAATCCAGCGGATATGTTTATGAAGGCGGTGCCAAGGGAGAAGCTGAGCTCCTCTTCAGCTTCGGTTGGCATTCAAGGTTGAATTCAAGTATAACAAAGCAGCAGGGTCCAAGGTCCTTATTTCCAGTGGGAGTTGTAAGTGCAGTAGTGTTGTCCAGGATCAGTCTCCAAGTGGGAGGTTGTGATGGTGTGGGAGCTTGATCACCAAGTGGGAGATTGTTGGTATGTGGCAATTGATCATGCTATAATCGTGATAGCCCATGGTATACCAGACACCCCCTGCCCTCGCCCGCTGGTGTCCAGTGGTCGAAGCCATCTCCGGCGGTTCGAGGGAGGCGCCCCCTCGAAGCCGGGTTCTTCTCGAGAAAAAAAAATTGCCATTTTTTTTCGTGTCGTCAACGAAAAAGGAAAAATCTCTAAAAAAGAAAGAAAACCGACTTTGTAAAACCCTAATTCTGGAAGCTTCTAAAAAGCTTGTTAAAAGGGGTTGGGATGGGGGTTACAGTATGAGGAAAAACGCGATTATTCGCAAGATTGTAATAGGTTTTTCACTGGATAATAAAAGTATTGGATGGCTGCGGTTTGGTGGATGTAGCCCAGATTGGGTGAACCACGTTAAATTCTCTGTGTTATGATTTATTGTGTGTATGTTTTAGTTTCTCTATTTATTATTTAAATCTGCATTTAATTGTTAGATATCTGCCATCTCTAACCCTAACAGTAGTTAGGTGGAGTAAGTGTTGTCATAGAAAGTGAAAGTTGAGGTTGCAAAGTAGTTGTTGTCCCTTATAGGTATTTTTCTTGGAGGAGAGAAAGTATATGTGAGTGATGTCAAAGGGGAAGCAAAGAAAATAAAATATGTGTTTTCCTTTACCATTGATGTCAAAGGGGGAGAGATTTAACCAGAAAAACATATGAAGAAAGGGGGAAGGAAGTCCTATAAAAGAGAAATTGTTCGAAAGAGTTGATGCTTGTGTAAGGGGGAGTAGTGTGCATCGATGTGCAATATATATGGAAGTGATCAAGGTTGTTGATTGTTGTTGATGTATTTTCATGTCATTTATTTCCATCAATGAAAAAGGGGGATATTGTTGCAAAATATTTTTGGCATTGATATCAACAAATCTTTGTTGCATTGATTTCAACCTATGGAGATGCTTTGGTTGGTTTCATTATGTTTTCATTACAAGACTCAGTGATGTCAACCTATTGTGTTGCCTTGATAAGAATATATTTTTGAATGTTCAATCTCTTGTGTGGTTGATATGATAAGAGGAGTGTTACAAATGTTTAGATGGTGTTTCTGGTGCTTGGTTTTAAAGTTCTTTTAAGAAAATTTGTATAAAAGTGGAAATAATATGGTAAAGAGTGTTTAGTGTGGCAGAGTTGTGTTTGGTGTTTTTCTCCTCATCTCTTCATAGTTGAATATCTTCTTGAATGGTTTGGATATTTCTATGATAGGTGTTCAAAGGTGTTATATCTAGATTTTCCTATTTTGAATCATTCAACAAAAGAAGTTTTGTTCACCAGTGTGTGAATTGGGGTGCACTAGTGCCTAGGAGAAATGGGACATTTCTCCATGTTGTGTCTTCTAGTCTTGTAGATCTGGGAGTGTGCTTACAATGTTTGTATCTATCTTCAATTTACTCATTGTTTATATTTTGGTGCTCCACATGATTGGATTCATTTGTTATAGTGTGTAAAAAGTTAAGTGGGTGTACAAAATGAGTATGTTCTTCAAGTGTATTTTCCTGCAAATGATTTGTTAAATTTCAAGGTGTTGATAAAATATTACAGATTGTGTTTAAGTGTTGTGTGGTCTATGAGCCATCTTTGGATTTGAGGAAGAATGAGGTTAAATGTTTAATTGTTTTAGCACAAGTTTGACCGACCTTGGGGGTTTATAGTAATTTTGGATATGCTGCTATGTTTGTGGAATTGTGGTGAGGCATGTATGTATACATTTAGGTCTGATTTAAGGTGTGATGTTACCTGACTTCATTCTTATCCACCATTAGAATATTTTGGTCTTGACCAAATATGAATTTACACATTTAAGGTGAATAGAAAACCTTATAGGTTTTTTTCAAAGTTGAAGATGATATATATTTGTGATGAATTGGAGGAAGGTGTGTGGTGTGTGTGATGTGAAGTGTTGAGATGTAAAGTGTGAAAGTGTGAAAGTAGTGGGAACTATAATGCCTAAGAATACTAGAAGTAATGAGTAGAAGGTATCTACTTTCTATAGGGAGAGTGTGAATGTTTTGGTGAAGCCATGGTGGATCTTTTCTATTACCTTAAGATCAATTTATCATTGTAAAAATATTCTATATTCTTATTTCTAATTTGGTAGTGAGCCCTTCTTTCTTTAAGGTAGTGAACCCTATGGTAGTGAGCCTATTGTATTCATTGTTTCAATTAATTTATAGTGCACTAATCCTCATTGTGGTTTTCCCTTCTTTGGTTTTCCATGTAAATATGGTGTATTCATGTGTATGGTTGCGTTTGAATTACTATTTCTCATGTTTATATTCTGTTAATGCATGATAAGTGTTTAAAGGTTGTTAAGGGTTTAAGGATCAATGTAGATTTGAATTTTAATGAGGATTTTGATAATTTAATCTAGAATTGATTCACCCCATATCATTTGTCTTGTGCATTCAACAATCTAAAGGAACATATATTAAATATTTCTTCACTTATAGGTTACCATCTATATCAACTTCATTTCCTTCATCATCATCATCTTCTTCTTCTTCATATTTTGCTCTAGTGTCTAACTTTTCATTTTCGTTATCCTCCTTATCATTATTATTGGGAATAGGATATCATTTAATTGCAATCCTAAACATATTTCATGTATATCCTAAGTCCTTGGAAAGTGTTCCCAAACACTAGGATTAAAAATAGATTAAATTTGAATGAAATGAACATGTAAATTGACATTTGTGATTATTCCTAAACGATAGGAACATGTGGGGACATCCAAGAAGAGCTCATATGAGATAGGAGCACATGGGGCTCCCACATGGAAGGTGGAACCAACCTTGCTTCAGTTAACTATTTGGAGGATTGACAATACTTTAGTAATGAATTTTTTGTTCCTACAAGTTAGGGATTGATATTTACATGAGTGGAGTGGCACTATTAGTTCAGTATTAATTTAGTATTACTTCAGTTCAGTCTAGTTCAGTTTAGTTTAGTTCAGTTATGGTTTAGTTATCTTCAGTTGCATGTAGTTATTTTGAGTTGAAAGTTAGTTAACTTGAGTTGACTTAAGTTGCATTACTAATGAATTCAGTTGTGTGACAAATAATAGGTGGATACTTTCAGTTAAGTAGGGATGATCAATCATGCATAATTTTTGCATGAATTAGTGGAGAGATATGTTTCAGTTAACTAAGATTGACTTGGGACCACCTTGGGTACCCAACTTGGCATCTTTTAGTTAACACCTTTTACATGAGAAGATATTTACAAGCCCTAGTCAAGTGGGCCCATTTTTTGGTTCCAACCTTGAGGTGAGGTTTGCATGATATCTCCTTGACCAAAGTTCAACTAAGTGTTTAGTTTGGTGTGCCTAAATTGAGGAAGACTTTGGTTTCACTTGAAATTACATTGTGGAAATCTACTTGCCCAATCTAGGCATATATTTTTGTGAGGAGCTTTATGCTCTTTTATTTTACAACTCTTATGAGTTTACATGCCCATATTATTGTCTATTAATTGCAACAAGTCGATGAGAGTTTTATTAGAGTTTATTGTAGGTTGTGAAGAAGGATTATTGAAGGCAAGGAAGAATATCAATTAAGAATCGATACAATATTATTGTAATACTATATTCTAAGGTTAAATAATACAATCACTATTGATTCTAGTGAATTTTTTTTCTTGAAAGGGTTTCTCCACATATATATATTGTGTTACTTCTATCTCCTTGTCTCATTATTCCACAATTTTTTGTCTCTTTCTACAATTGGTAAAATTGATCTAAATAGATTAATCATTCACAAAGAATTGTGACAAAGAATACTTAATTAGATCTGCAGTCTCATAGTTTTACAAGTTTTATGCTACAATATTACCTTGATTTTCAACATTTGGTATTAGATGTAATGCCCCGCCTTGGTTATTGTTATAACATAGTGTAAAGAGTAAAGTTAACCGAACAATTTAAAAAAAAAGATAATTATATACATAATTGCCATAAAGTTTCCAAGACGATGATACATAACATTTTTAGTAAAATCGATAAATTATCATAATCAAAGTACAACTCTATTTCATGAGTGATCTAGTTTATAAAACTTAATACAATCAAATATCCACATGACAAGTTTACAATAGGTGAGATTTCAATGAATCTCAAAACATCAAAAAGATGGTACAATGAGTACACTCTTAGACAAGAGGTAAGTTTAAAAAGTAGACAGAGATCACAACTCAACAGATGTCCATATCCACAAACATGCTCAGCATCCACAGTCACGAACCAAGAGGTAACTGGAACCATCTGCAAGCATAGGATCATCTGCAAGAAAATCCAAGGAAGTTGTAGCACGGTTTCCTCCCAAACACGTGAAACCCAAAGGTCCACTCCCTCTGTGCTAGGAGATAATGATAGGTCCATAAACAATGAAGACAAAACATTACGTTTATGTGGTTTACAAATACAGATCATGACATAATGATAACAAATCAAAACAGATAAAATCCCAGTAATGAAACACAACTAAATGAAAATAGAACACAAGAATCACCATCATGGTATAGACTAAGAGTGCCATCACACTGTCAGGATAGGTTACCCTGGTGAATCTTCCTAGACTACCGGCCCTCTCCAAGAGTTACCTTGGCAATCTCTATTGATTCTCGGCCCCTATGTAGACTAATGTGGATTCGTTTCATCTTTCAAGAGGACAAGATGGCAACTAGCCATTCCAGGCCTTCTCAGCCTTTTCTCAACCTAAACGAGCATTAAGAAAGTAGGCAAGGAAAACATTATTTAAATTAGTTCTTACAACTACCCAACCCCTAATACATTAGTTAGGTTTTCACTGAATTAACACACCTACGATAGGTTACCTTGACAATCTCTTAGGGATTTCGGCCCCTACCGTAAGCCACTCTTTCTATAACATGACTCAACATAAATGTCTAGGGGTAACATCCAAACACAAAGATCAAACCACTATGTTCACGTCTTTCACTAGAGACAGATCATAATTCCTTAAGTCCTCTTTTGACAAATACAAAAAAAATAGTGCAAGCCATAACCCAACTAAAGATCATCATAATTGAGCAAAATGATTAAAGTATAATGCACTTAACTATACCATTTTCTCTTCCCTGACTTTAAAGAATGAAAATAAACGCCAACAATATTATTTGTCTATACAACAAATGATTATGATTTACCAAATTTCAAGAGTTAAAAATTCACAATAAACAAACTTTAGATATTAATTGATCACAGACTATTTTAAGAAAACACATCAATAACATTATAGAATAAAGATATTATAAATCTTCTAAAGAAATAAGATAAATCTCAATAAAATTATATATATTCTCCCTTATTAATTACATTACTCCATATATCATGGATTATAAATTGGATTATAAATTCATCATAAATAATTTGTTGGTATTATAATTGTTTTATAATTTTTATATAAATACATCAATATATATACGTGAGGAATGTATAAAACATTCATATTTAGATATCAATCACTTGGAGAGCAATATAACTTATTATAAATATAAATATATTAATGAAGAAAGAATCTTTACATTCTTCAATTTATAATTAAAATAAATCACATTACATATCACAAATCTAATATCCTATTTATTTATTTTTAATTCAAATCTCACACTTATACATTACACGCACCTAGATTATAACTCAACTAATAGTTAAGTAGATGCGATTTTATGATCAGATAATTGTCACTGTTATAGCATGAAAAGTAAAGCTCACTGAGGTTAAAGCAGTAGTTTGAAATTAGGTAATACATTCTTTAAAAAAATAGACAGGATGCCATGCATCCACCGCATGAATCAATTCAAACTAAAGATTACAAATCACAAGGTTTAGTTAGAATAATAGTTTAAAGAATTGGATCAGTCAGCCTACAGGCGCCCATGCATAGGAGATAATCTTATGACAAAGAAAAGTATTAAGAAGAGTTTTCAATGTATTATTATATGGTCATCGATATACAAAATTTATGACTATTCCTACTTGTACTCTAAATTCTACAAGGGAGTAAACTCTGGAAAATGGAATAGTTATCAATATCTATTATTCCCTCTTCAGATTTAAAGAATATAAAACTACAGTTTTACCGCTTAACCAGGAAGATTGCACAGTATTTTCAATGACAGTTACAAAAATGAAATCTACAAAACATATATAATGATCTACAGGTATCTTCAATTCAACACCTGCAAAACTAATACACTAAAAGTAAGGCACAGAACATGAGCTTGAAATTACAACTCCTGATCACGTCTACTCTGCATTTATCATTAAAAAGAGGGTTGTACTTGAATTTTAGTAGAGAGATCTGTATTATTTAATGTTTAATCTTTCACCAATACAAGAAAATCAGGGTCTAAGTCAAGAACAAAGATTCTAAGAAGACTGCGTACAATTCTAAAGTATAGATCAAAATTTAATCACTGATATAATTCTATAGGTTAGAAACTCACCTACAGGAGGATGGACATTGTCAAAGGTTTAAGCCTTAAAAGAGAATCTCAGACAATGGTGACAAATTTGACATATATATGTAAATTTAGCACAATTTTTAAAACATAAATTCATACAGACAGAATTTTCAAATATACAAAACCCATTCCATAAGAAAGAAGGATACGGCTAAAATCTTGAATTTAAAATTCCATGAATATAAAGAACATCAAACTTTTAAATATTGCCTAAATTTCATTATTTGTTCCAAATTGGACTTTTCAATAAAACAATGGATATTTAGGAGAAATCAACCTTTGTTTTCAGATCTAAAAATTTATGCTAGATTATATTTCCTTGAATTCTTAGCATTTTAATTTAACTATATTTTCAATAATATTTGATTGCTTATTCTAACAATTTCTCTATTTTATATGTAGGTTTGTTAAACCATTACTTTTCTACAAGGTTTATTAAAAGAGTTTACAAAAACTTAAAAAGGAGAAAACCTGGTAAATTTTGGAAATCAAGCTGAAATGAATTCTGAAACCTCTGTTATTCCCACTATCTACCTTCCAGGCTCCAATGATGAAATTTGAGTCAATTCCGCTTCAAAAAAATATGCTTGAAAACAAAATATTGAGAGAAAAGATCTTTTGAAGCAATTGTCATGCAGAAATTTACTAAAAACTATTTTCGTGAAAGTTCTTCTCATGAATGTAAAATTTCCTTCCCTAAAGATCTTATTTCATGCAATTAACTTTTCAATCATAGAACTCAACTGAAAGACCATTTTTGCATTGAAAATAGATCAACCAGTTAACTTGTTCTTTAAAATATCAAATCAGTTCTTTAACTCCCAATCAAAGATTCATCAAAAATATCTTCTCTTTAAAAATATCTATTTCTCATAATTCAAGTTTACACAATGAATCAACAATATTTATATTTTAATTAAAAACATTGCAAAGAAATAACTTTGACATTTAAATTTGATAACTTATTTAATTTAATTTAATAAATTAAATCACAAACATTTATAAATACATTAACAAACATTTGTTAAATTTAAATATTAATTCACAAACACGAAACAATACAAATGAACATGACAGAATAAACTGGACAACAACATGCAGTAACACATAGATACTCGTTCGAAAAAGAACGATGGTTCAAAAGGACCTGTCAATACCTCCAACAACATAATTTTATTGAATTAGGGTACGCTCAGACCTAACAAGTAGGTGGAGCCATTACCGGGTACCTGTGTTTGCAGGAAACATCAACATTAGAACATACATATACTTATATTAGAAAACACACCGTGAAAAAGAATTGCAGCATAGCAGGGTACTCACGAATGAGTAATGCTACATTGTCTTCTTCACCGACACAGATGAGCAAGATCAATCATAAGAAATCATCTTAGCATAATAACCTCAAGCAATAGTCATAAGCAAATAAACCATATCATGAACATGTCTATCTCAGTATCATCAAACTAACATAACCAAATAACCAGGATGTCAATGTATCATCCACCAAAACCAAAACAACATAGTATCATAATGAACTAAAGCATCTATCAAGCAGACTCAACTAAACAAAATGTTGAAACTGGAAGGACACTACATTAGAGCCAATGGTTGGTGAGGGTTTAGGATGCCTTTTCTCAAAATTTAAAAGTTGTTTGGCTATAGTGGGAGATTTTACTATTGTGTTATTGTAGATTTGTAAAATAAGTGTGTTACAATGAGTTCTAATTATCATCCAGATATTGAAAGATTCAATGGATCTAGTTATGAGATGTGGAAACTAAAAATGGATGATATCCTTGAGGAGAGAGATCAATGGTTAGGTTTTTGTAATGAGACAAAGCCATCTACAATGATGTTAGGTGAGGATTGGGCTAAGCTTGATAAGAATAAAAGAGGTACCATAAGTTTATGTTGTGTTGAATTTGTTCTCTTGAATGTTTCAGATGAAGCTACCACATATAAATTGTGGAAGCTCAGATAGGTGATATCTATCAAACCAAAATTCAAGTACTGATAAGTTGTATTTGAAAAGAAAGTTGTATTATTTAAAGATGAAAGATGGTGATTTTGTTGCACATCATTTAAATTCTTTCAATTTGATTCTAACTTTGTTAGCATCTGTAGATGTAAATCTAGAAGATGAAGATAAATGCATTTTGTTAATTTGTTCTTTACTAGAGTCTTGGGAAAATCTATTTTTTTCTATCAGTGGTAGTGGTGCAGATCCTAAGATGGAAAATATAATTCCTACTCTCCTATTAGAGGAGATGAGGAAGAAGACTAAAATGGGATCCCAAGATTCCTTGTTTGTAAGAGGTATGATAAAAGAAAAGGAACCTAAGGGAGACAAGAAAGGAAAGGGTAAGTCCAAAGGATCGTCTAAAACCCTTGGTAAGAGTAAGGTAAAGTGTTGGAACTGTGGGAAACTTGGAAATGTAAAGAAAGATTGTAACAACAAGAAAACAAGTTCTAATGTTTCTACAAAGAAATCCTCAGATGATGGTAATGATGCATTGATCATTTCATGTAAAACTGTTAGTGATGACTTTTGACTTATTGATTTAGGTTGCTCCTATCATATGACTCCTAACAAAGAGTGGTTCACTAAGTATATGCATATGATGGAGGGAATTTCTTCTTTGGAGATAATAGCACAACATATATTATGGAAAAAGGAGAGGTAAAGTTGTGTTTCAGTGATGGTAGGGTTAAGATCCTTAATGATTTTTTACATAATCTAGGACTTGCTAGAAATATAATTTTTGTATCTAAGTTTAATGATTTTGGAATGCATGTGACAATTGACAAAGGTGGTTGTAGATTGGTGAAAAGGAATATGGTGGTCGCTAAAGGATCTTGGATTTTGCATTTTTTTAAGCTTGATACCTCCAATTTGAATAAATCAACCAATGTAAATGAAGCTAAAAATACATGTATGTTGTGGCACCATAGATTGGGCCACACTAGTGAAAAAGGTCTTAGGACCATTCTTAATAAGAAATTGGTTGACGGTACTCCTGATTATAATATTGGAAAAAATGATTTTTGTGAGCATTGTGTGTTTGGAAGGCAATCTAGATCTCTATTTCCTAATGGAACTAATAAAGCTAAAAGATTATTAGAGATTATTAATTCAAATGTTATGGGTCTTTTGGATATTGACTCTATTGGAAAATATAGATATTATGTCACATTTATTGATGATGTATCAAGATACACTTGGATCTATTTTATTCATAACAAATCTGATGTGTTCAATAAGTTTAAAGAATTTAAGGCTTTTGTTGAGAAACAATCAGATCATAAGATAAAAGTGTTGAGTTAATATAATGGTGGTGAATATTGTTCTAAGGAATTTGATGATTATTGTAAGCAATTAAGAATTGTGAGACAAAAAAATACTCCGTATACACCTCAAAAAAATAGAGTATTAGAAAGGATGAACTGAACCTTAATGGAAAGAGCTAGGAGTATGTTAAGTAGTGCTAAGATAGATTGGTACCTTTGCGCCAAGGCTATAAATTTTTTTTTTTATTTAATCAATAGATCTCCTAGTTCATCTATTGAAGATGAAACCCCTTATGAAATCTGGTTAGGTAGGAAATCTAGTGTTGCACATTTATGGATTTTTGGTTGTGAGGATTTTATTCATATGCCTAAAGAAAAGTGGTTTGAGTTGGATCCAAAAGCACAAAAATGAATAGTCATAGGTTATGGTGAAAATGTAAAAGGTTACAAGCTTTGGAGTCCTCTAACCCCAAAAATAACTTTATATAGAGATGTGATTTTTTAGGGAATTTAGATATTATACAGGAGAAGAACAACCAAAGGAGAAGGCTGCTTCTCGAATAGTGCATTTTGGGAAAAATACTAAGAGGCATGAAGATGCACATGTTGAAGAAAAATTGGATGGATTAGATGAGGAGAGTTCACAGAGTTATGAGATGGATGCTCATGATGAGTATATTGAGGGACAAGAAGAACCTTCTTTGAGAAGATCCACAAGACAACAAAATCCTATTGTTAGGTATAGCCCACTTGATTTCCAATGTTATTTTCTTTGATGAGTACTAATGATGAACCTAGATCTTATAGGGAAGCTTTTTCTTCAAATAAGAACAAGTTTTGGTCACAAGCTATGCATGAGGAAATGGTTTCCTTGGATACTTGTTAGACATGGGATCTTGAGAGTTTTCCCAAAATAAGAAAGGTGATTGGTGTTAAATGGATCTTTAAGAAGAAAATTGGAACTGATGGTAATCTTGAAAGGTACAAGGCAAGATTAGTAGCCAAGGGATACTCCCAAAGATAGGGAGTTGAATTTAATGAAATATTTTATCCTATTGCTAAATTAACTTCTATTATATTCCTTTTATCTATTGTTCATGCTTATGATTTTGAGATAGAGCAAATGGATGTGAAAACTACTTTCTTACATGGGGATCTTGATGAGGATATTTATAGGAGGCAACCTAGAAGTTTTATTGTAAAAGGAAAATAATTATTGGTTTGCAAGTTAAAGACACCCTTATATGGATTGAAACAGTCATCTAGAATGTGGTGATTCTTTTGAATTGAAAACTGTTTATGTTAGGAGTGAGGAAGATCATTGTGTTTACATACAATTTATTGATGATAAAATTTTAATTATTATCTTGTATGTTGATGACATGTTGTTTATTGGTAATAGCAAGGTAATGATCAAAGAATTGAAAGCACAAATCTCTAGCACATTTGAGATGAAAGAGCTAGGGGCTGAAAAATATATCCTTGGTATGGAGATCAATAGAGATGGAGGTAACAAAAAGCTTTGCTTAAGTCAAAGAAACTATGTTGATACTATTTTGAAATGGTTTAACATTCATGATAGTAAACCAATTAATATTCCTTTACCAATTGGAATGAATTTAAGTTTAGACATGGGTTATAAATCTGATTTTGATCATGAGGAAATGTTTGAAATTCCATATGCTAGTACAATTGGTAGTTTTATGTATGCAATGGTTTGTACAAGACGAGATATAGCCCAAGCAATGAGAGTTCTAAGTAGGTTTATGTCTAACCCTGGTAAAGAACATTGGACTTATGTTAAGAGGTTGTTTAGATATTTATGAGGTACTTTTGATTACTATTTGGTTTATCGTGGTGCTAATGATATGGATATTATGCACATATCATTGGACATACAAGGTTTTGTTGATTTAGATTGGGCAGGAGATTTGGACAATCAGAGGTCAACAAGCGGCTATGTGTAAATACTTTGTTTGGAAGTGCAGTTAGTTGGATGAGTAAGATGAAACCCATAGTTTCTTTCTCCACGATAGAAGAGGAGTACATGGATGATACACATGCCTCTAAAGAGGTAGTTTGGTTACAAAGACTCGGGAAAGGTATTGGTTTTAATTGCAAACAAATTAGAATTGAATGTGATAGTCAGAGTGTTATTTTTTTAGCCAAAATCCTATGTATCATGCTCGTACTAAGCATGTTAATGTTCAGTATCACTTTGTACAAGAAATGGTTGAGAGTGGGAAGGTATTGATTGAGAAAGTTGATGATTTTATCAATGTTGTAGATTATCTTAAGAAACCAGTTCCTACAGATAAGTTCTCTTGGTGTAGGAAGGCCATTGGCCTTGAGTTATATACTTGATTTATAATAATGATTCCTTGTTTAGAATAATTGCAATGTATAATGTCAAGTGGGAGAATTTTGGGAATAGGATACCATTTATTTGCAATCCTAAACATATTTCATGTATCTCCTAAGTCCTTGGAAAGTGTTCCCAAACCATAGGATTAGAAAGAGATTAAATTCAAATGAAATGAACATGTAAATTGGCATTTGTGATTATTCCTAAATGATAGGAACATGTGGGGATTTCCAAGAAGAGATCCTATAAGATAGGAGCACATAGGGAGCCCACATGGAAGGTGGAACCCACCTTGCTTCAGTTAACTATTTGGAGGATTGATAACATTTCAGTAATGCATGTTTTTATCCTACAAATTAGGGATTGATATTTACATGAGTGGAGTGGAACTATTAGCTCAATATCAATTTAGTATTAGTTTAGTTTAGTACAGTTATGGTTTAGTTATCTTCAGTTACATGTAGTTATTTTGAGTTGAATTCTAGTTGACTTGAGTTTACTTAACTTTCATGATAGATAACAGGTGGATACTTTCAGTTAAGTGGGAATGATCAATCATCTATAATGTTTGCACGAATTGGTGGAGAGATATGTTTTAGTTAACTAAAATTGACTTGGGACCACCTTGGGAACCTAGGTTGGCATATTTCAGTTAACACCTTTTGTGTGAGAGGATATTTACAAGGCTTAGTCAAGTGGGCCCATTCTTGGCCACCAACTTTTAGGTGAAGTTTTCTTGATATCTTTTTGACCAAAGTTTAGTTAAGTGTTCAGTTTGGGGAGCCTAAATTGAACAAGACTTTGGTTTGACTTCATATTACATTGTGGAACTCTACTTTCCCAATCTAGGTGTAGATTTTTGTAAGGAGCTTTATGCTATTGTACTATACAACTCTTATGAGTTTACATGCTCATATTATTGTCTATTACTTGCAGAAAGTGGATGAGATTTCTATGAGAGTTTATTGCAGGTTGTGAAGAAGGATTGTTGAAGGAAAGGAAGCATATCAATCAAGGATTGATACACTATTATTGTAATCTTGTTCTAAGGTTAAATAATATAAGCACTATTGATTTTTGTGGAATTTTTTCTAAAATGTTTTCTCCACATATATGTTGTGTCACTTCTATCTCCTTGTCTCATTCTTTTATAATCTTTTGTCTCTTTCTACAATTGGTAAAATTGATCTAAACAAATTATTCATACACAAAGAATTGTGACAAAGAACACTTAATTAGATTTGTAGTATTATAGTTTTACAAGTTTTAAGCTACAATATTACCTTCATTTTCAACAATTATCATATAGCTCCTTCTTCACATCATCACCAAGATCCACCCTAGTATCTTCACATTACTCTACCTTAACCTAAATATTCAAGTATACCTCTTGATCCACACTAAGGATGTCATCCTAAGATATATCCTTAGACTGATGAGGGAAATCCTCACCCTCAAAGTCATCTTCATCCTCATTTGAGTAAGAAGAAACCTTTTATCTTTAGAAGCTGAAGAATTACCCATAGTAGGAACGTTGGCTATCTTGGTAGGTCTATAAACCCTAGAAGATAACAATGTGTTATTCTCTAAGTTTAGATTAGTATGCTACTCACCTTTAGTGTTAGAAATGTTGATGGGACCCCCATCATCCTAAATAGAGTTAAACATTTTATTCTCTCCTTTTCTAGACTTAGATAGAGGAGTGGAATTCCTTTTGATGGGGATATCATTGAGGGTTTTCAAGTACTCAATTTTAGTATAACTTTTAGCAAAGGATGCTAGGGAACATATGTTACCAATTTTTGATAGACCCTTTCCTCTTTTATAGGGAGATGATAAGAAGGTCCTTCAACATAGAAAGGCTAAAATTATTAGAGGTTCTAGATGACACCTCCTTGATTTCAATGGAATTTTTCCATCAGACTTAGTTCCTAAGCCAGTGCCCCCTTTTAAAATATTATAAGGAGGATGAATCTCTTGTATCTTAACACTACTTTTCCTAAGTGTAATGTTTTTCTTCGAAATCACATAGAGGCTAAGCTTATATAGGAACATAAGTAAACCTTGATATAGGAGAGGATAGGCCCCATCCATAATGCATTTTTCAAAAAAGGAAAGTGAATATTAAGGGAAAATTATCTTACATTCATACCAAATATGGTTTAAAATTGGAAAATGGTAACCATTAATAGTTTTAAAATTCCCTTCCAAAGTAAAATATTTAATTATATGAAGAGTTACAAATACCCATTGCACTAGTAATTTTTCTCTATTACAGCCATTTTGGAATTTTACCAATTTGTCACCTTTCTTGAAGAAGGCATCAATGAATTATTTATTATTTCCATTACTCTTTCTTGAATACACTATCCCTCATATTTTAACCTAGTAGCTCTAGAAATTATTTATTTTCTAACATAGAAGCACACACCTTCAATATACATAAACTCCTACTCCTAGGAATTTAAAAATTTAGAGGTCAATTTTTCATTGTACCCTTTCATAGCCTTGCAGAAAGGGGAGTAACTCCCATTTTAAAAAGTATCCCTAAGCTGTATATGCTGCATCAACGAGTCAAAGTATTGTTACTTGATTCTTTTATGAACCCACAACATTTCTCTTTACAATATTGTTACTATCAATCTCACACTAAAAACGATAGAATCCCTTCTATTACAAGATGTAGACTTGAAATAGATAAAAAATGGATCAACGCTAACAATATTGAAAGACTAATTCCTTTTCTCATCAAATTTAGAGCTCTAATAACCCATCATCCACCACTTCTCATGTCTTCTCTCATTGAAAGGACCATTATAATAATTAACTATCCCCCTTTTCCCTATAATTAATTCTTATTATTTATTTTCATAGAAATACCTTGAGAATTAACCTCACACACTAGGGAAATACTGAAAAAAATTCAAAAATGTCCTTTGGAAAATATCATCAAAATCTCTTCTATGAGAAAAGAACTATTACCTTTCATATTTTCATTAGAGTAAAGGTCTATTTTGGTAGTATTACTAACCACCTCATACAAGAAATGATAATATTTCCAGGTGAAGGCCACATTATCCTTTAACCCAAAGTAGGATAGATAAATAATTGGCTTACTTTGAATCATTTAAATTTTACCTTTCATTGGAGTAAAGCCAACAATTACAATCATGAGAACAAAACCCTTCATTGGAGGAAACACTATTACATGATTTGCATTCTCTAAAAATATGATTAATTTTGGTTTTTAAGAACCCTATAAGCATTATTATATAGTTCAACATAACTTTTCTTATTTCCAAAGGAGATAACAAATTACCTTTTAAATTTTGTGTTAGATGTGACTAATTGTCTTGTACCTAGTTAATTCACTCACTAGGTAATTAGGGGACATATTCACATGTTAAGTTTACTTAGGATAAAAGATTCTTTCAAGAAGTCTTAGTTGAATTTTCTAGAACTTATCTTATCTAGCTATATTGCATGATTCCTAGGTAGTTAGTTGTCTCATGTCATAGGATTAAGACACTTGTCATGATCTTGTCTAATCCTATCTCTCAACCTTGCCTTTATAAGCAAGACATCTCATGTACATTTGTATATTAAACCATTAATCAATCTTGCATTGTAAAGCAATATTTCTTGCTATTCTCTCTCTTGTGGAAGTTGTTTTAGTCTAGCAACTATTCCTGGGGGTGTTGGGGAGTCACCGTTTACTCCCACATGGTATCAGAGCTCTCTAGGTGTTGGAGATTCCTTCCCATATCTAAGGGTATTGTGTTGGCTTGAATTTTTTTCTTAGTGTAGATTGGGGTTTCAAGGACCTTATAGTTGAGATCAAGTTGTCACATAGATGAATTTTTATTATAAATTCACCAATTTTGGGTAAAGTTGTTTTTAAGAATTTTTTTTATGAATACAACCTCCCAAGTGGTACGATTTTTTCTAATTTCAAAAAAAAATATTTTTCAAAAAGTATTTTTTTGTGGTATTTATTAAAAAAATTTGGGGCAATGTTTTCTAATATATTAGGAAAAATATTCAGGCTATTAAAATTATTGTGTGGGGTTTTATTTTAAAAGAAAATATTCAGTAGCCTTTTTTGGTTTGTACATAGACCTTATTTGCAAGCGTACTTTGCATCAGTGTTAGGCATATTCACTGTCACTACCTTTGTTGGCCCTTCATCATCATCACCAACCCCATTCCACACACTACCAGTCATATTACCTAATCACTGGTACATTTTCAGATCTCAGTTGGCCAAACGGTCTCATTTGCAAGATTATGTCATACAGTACCATTGACATATTCTCGTCATCATTAGCTAAGTTGTACATCTCACTCACAGGCCTTCAGATCTATTGGCATCGATCATAGTCAAGTTCGTATATGTCAGATCAGTGTCCTCTCTGGTAAAAATCATGGTACATGGTATATATTATTTATATCGCAGGTTTTTGTGTGTAGTTTAAATTAGCCAAACTGTTTACTGCGGGCAATTCATTGTTGATAGTCTTTTAAATATATTTAAAACCTATGATGCATTTTCTTTGGCTGAACCTCTTTTGTACCAGTTGATTTGCATGTACTTGTGTCACTTCATATGGGCCGTATGAAAATTCTTGTTGGAAGATCTCCATTAATAACTAGACCGCTAATCATAAATTTTGTTTGTTAATTTTTGTATACCAATTTTTGTAAAGTGGGTCAACCATTTTTTTTTGCAACTACCAGTGGCCTAGGTCATATGAGTGACCAATTTTTTGGCCCCAAGAGCCTAAATTTTGCACTAGTTTAACCTTCGCTGGTCTATGTTTTTTCCCCCAAGTGCTCTTTTATGGGCCCTTTTTTCATTTTCTCATAACTTTTGTATACAGAGGTGAAATTTTTCAAAAAAATTATTGACGGAAAGCTGGAAGTCTCAATTTTTTAGTGGTGTAGGTGTTTTGCAGAAATTTTGTAGTTTTGTGCATCTTTTTATAGGTTGAAGCTAGATCTTCATTTTTCATCTCTAAGCTCTAATCTTTTTGCTGGGGACTCTGATTTTCCCCAAATTCATTCCATCAAGAATGTATTCAGGGGCGCTTCAAATTTATTCATGCACTTTTGTAGATTTTTTTCCAAATTTTTAGTTTTTTAGTTTGTTGATGATTTGATAGTTTTGGATAAACTATTTTAAATTTGCAAAAAAAGTGTAATTTTGTTTGGGACAAAGGGGTAAATTGCTTATATTGTGAGGTGAAATTGTTGTTCCTTTCTTGTAATATTTGATTGTATCATGGATTTTCCAAAAGTTGTATCTATAACTCCATATAGCTATCATGAATGGAGAACTCAAATGGAGTTATTATTGTTAAAATTTAAGTTGCAAAGAATCACATTTGGTCAAGATCCAGAACTTGCAAGAGCTAAAGAGAGAAGGAAATGGGTTGATAGAAGGGATGACGCTCTTAGTACTCTTCTTTTGTCCATTTCTCTTGATATTAGATATCATGTTGCATCTTGCACACATCCTAATCAAGTTTGGACTACTTTAGAGAATCTCTTTGGTAAGCCAAATAAACTAAGGAAATTTAAGTTGGAGAATGAACTAATGAGTTTTAATCTATCATATTTTGACAATATCCAAGACTTCTTCTCTAAGCTCAATTCTCTTAGGTTTCAATTATCTAATTGTGGGGTCACTAAAGAGGATGAATAGTTGATTCTTTCTATTCTTGCTAAGCTTGGTCTTGATTATTTAGTGTTTGTTTCTACATTCTATGCTATAATGGATGCCCTTGGTAATGCATACAAAATTCCTTATCTTGATGAATTTGCAGCTCATCCCACAAGGGAACTAGCAAAGTTGGTTCACATGGGCACATTGAAGTCTTTTACATCTCATGCTCTTTTTGAAAAGGATAAAAAGGCTTCAAGTGGCAAAGGTAAGAAGCAAAATTAGGCTCCTAAGTCTAATGAGCAAGGTAAATGTTCTACTTCACATAGAACTCTTGAGTCTACACCCTCTTCCAAACAGGAATCATCTAAAAAGAATTTTAAATGTGAATATTGCAAAAGGATAGGGCATGATGAGCATAGATAGTATAATAAGAAGATTGATGAACTCACACACCTTCTTCAAGAGAATAACATACAACTGCCCTCATCAATGTCTTTTGCTTCTTCTTTAGCATCTCAATCGGGAACCCCCTCATCATCATCATAGTCAAAGAACACATGATCTACATCTTGACTACACAAAATGAAAGGACAAGAACTCTCAGCCTCTGCAAGTCCTAAATCACAAATATGGCCTCTTGATTCAAAGGAATCTCATCATATGTCATCTTCTATGGATATGTTCTCTTCTTTTGAGCCTTGTAATTCACCTCATATATTGATGGGTAACAATACATATATGAATGTAAGTGGAAATGGTTATATTGATATGGGGGAAGGTACATTCAATGATGTAATTGGTGTTCATTCCTTGTCCACAAATCTACTTTTTGTTTATCAAATTACTCATGGGGCTCAAGGTAAAATAGTTGAGTTCACTCCAAATAGACTGTACATAAGGGACTTGGAGACTAGGGATATTTTTACTATTGGGATGATTGATCATTCATCTTGTGTGTATTCCTTTTCATATTTTGCTTTAAAAAAAGATAATGTTACTTTGACTACATCACACACTCCATTGAGTGTGAACCATGTTAGTGAGAAAAAGTTTGGTCATCTACACCTTGGTATTCTAGAGACCAGTGTTAAGCTTCCTACTCCTCCACCTCCTTCTTCTTTAGCCATTTTTGCTTCTATTCAGTAGGATGTTCATAGTTTTTCAGATCTTACTTTGTGGGATGAATATTTGTCAGGTATTTCAAACTTTTTCATGGAGTCTCATACTACAGATTTAGAGGACACACTTGAGGGGATTTCTCTCCTCTTTGATGATAGTTTTAGCACAATTGTTATACCATCCACTTTTTCTTTGGAGATTGATATTCATGAGTCTTCTCCTTGACTTGATTTTTCATGTTTCTTGGTTGACTTTGACCATGATTATGTTGTGACTTATTCAAGCTTGGAGGCTCCTCATCAATTTTAAGAGGCATACATGTGAATTCATTCTTCCTCCTTTTAGTTATACATGGAGTGGATTCTTCATCAACTTATGAATTTGTTTCTTCCTAAGGGAAGATGTATTTCTTGTATACATTGGATCATCTTTTGTTTTCAAAAATTATTCGTTGGCATTGGAGCTTCTTCATTATGGGGGGGATATCTTATCTCTATAATTCCCTCTTATGGGGGGGTCATTGATTATATATTCATTATGGTTTTAGTCCTTGAGGGGTATCATTGATTCCTCCATACATCATGCTTGTTTTATTTTATTTTATTTTATTTTCTCTCTTTTGGAAAGGAGTTTTGTCCCACTGGGTTTTCTCCTTTTCTTTGTTGGTGAGAGATTGTTTTCATTTTCATTTGTAAATGGGTACCTAACATGGCCTAGTAGCCGGGACCCATAGTCATAGTCATTACATAGTTTTAATAATAATCTTCTACCTAAGTTGCACTTAAGGGGGGTGTTTGATTGAATAATTGTCTTATACCTAGTTAATTCACTCACTAGGTAATTAGGGCACATATTCACATGTTAAGTTTACTTAGGATATAAGATTATTTATAGAAGTCTTAGTTGGCTTTTCTAGAACTTATCTTATCTAGCTATATTGCATGATTCCTAGGTAGTTAGTTGTCTCATGTAATAGGTTTGAGACACTTGTCGTGATCTTTTCTAATCCTATTTCTCAACCTTGCCTTTATAAGAAAGGCATCTTGAATGTATGTTTGTATATTTACCCTTTAAAAAATCTTGCACTGTGAAGCAAGCTTTATTTCCATTCTCTCTCTTGTGGAAGTTGTTTTAGTCTAGGAACTATTTTTGGGGGTATTGGGGAGTCACCATTTACTCCAAAAATTTGGATTATAAAATTATAATTTCCCTCAGGGTATGTGCAAGATCATCATGGAAAAAATAGGCCCTTAAGTGGCAAAAAATTCAGAAAATAGAGTTAGGAAACTTGACATAAAAATTTCAATAAGTTATCTATATTATTTCAAAAATATGTAAGAATAGAAGTTGTAGAAAATTGAATGTAGTTTCTAAACTACTAGGTTTATTTTAAAAAAGAAAAATCTATTTGGTGAAAATTTGATATTTCAATGCAGTAGTACTTAAATTTCAGGGAAAAAATAAGAAGTAGGTGTCTGTCTGACCACCTTAACCACAATAAAATGATAATATATTCTTATAAGATTTTATACATAAGAAGAAGACTCATGTATGAATGTGATGCATATTTTTTTATAATTTTTTTCCAAGTAAATAATTAATTATAATTTTTTTATTACAACTTTTAAAAAATATAAAAACCCATATGTCTGACCACCTTAACCTAGTCAAAATTTCATGAAATTCAAATTTTTTTTAATCCTATAGTATGTGAAACATATAATGTGGTGTATGTTTTGGATTCCAAAAATGTGATATCGTTTGAAAGCTATACATGTTTTTCAATCAGCCTATCAATCAGGACTTTAGTCATAATTCAAATAGAAAATGAATAATAACTATTTATTAAATTCAAAGTAAATCATAATTTATATTGGTGGAAAGCTGAGAATCTCCTTTAAAAACCCTTTTCATTTCATCAACTTTGGGTAAACAAAAAATTGTCAGCCACATACCCTACAAATACCCATCATATTGTGATTTTTTGGTCCATCATGATCCTGCACATACCCCTCAATCTCAATAATGTGGTAACCTCTCTCCTTCATTCTTGTTAATCCCCACGAAATAGTAGTAGTATCTACCTCATTCTTGGATTTTCTACCAACATATTTATCATATCCCTTAATCAGGAACCCTTTCTCATCTCTTATAACTCCTCCTTCTGCAGCTTCACCAATATTTCCATTTCATCAACCATCATGTTAAGTTTAATCCATCTCTTATCATGTGGTTTACATTTAACACTTTTCTTTATAATAAGATATACCTAATTGACTTTAGTAATATACTAAGTAACTCCCTAGTTTTTTTGAATCCTAATTTAAATATATGAAGGAATTTTCTTAGCATAACAATAGTTGAAGGTATTGACATTTTCCTTCATGTTATGTTGAATACTTGAAAAGAAATATTTTCTATTTCTTGATATTTCTCTAAAATTCATATTATTTCCTTCCTTCCATATACCCAAAGAGAAATAAGGAGGAAAATGCTTCCAAACTTCAAGAATCACATTAGGAGAGAAAGGGAAACTCTCATTCCATGAGGTAAAAAAGATTTTTATGAAATTAGCAAAGATCCATTCAAAGTTGAGGTTATGTAACACCTCAATCCAAAATTTAATATTGAGAAGTCACAATGAAAGAATATATTTTCCACTATTTTTTCCTCCTTATAACATAGAGTACATCTATTAACCATCTAAAATCCTATTTTCTTTAGATTGTCAATCGAAGCAATTATATTGTGCATAGATGACCACAAAAGGAAATAAACTTTAGGAATTAATATATTGTTCCAAACAAAGTTCCAATTAAAGGAATGAACCATACTCCTATTAACCACAAGGGAGTAAGCCAACTTGACAAAGAAGGAGCTAGAATGATTCTCAACATAGATGCATTCATATTTTTTATTCAAGGAGAAAAAAATAACACTCTTCAATTATTTGTTTTAACCAATAAATATCTTCATATTTCCTTGGTTCCTTCCACCTCTCATAATTATTCTTCTATAAATTTGTTCCCAAAAAATTATTCCACTTAGGTTTCTAACCATTCCAACTAATATAATTATGGAGATTTTTACCATTTTATCTAACAAGCATCTCTTTTGTGTTATCAAAATTTTGAAGAGAAGAAAAATTCTTCCAAATGAGCCAAGGGTCATTCTGGAAATTAACATTCATATCATCTCCCCCTCTCCAAACACAAAAATTTCTTAAGAATATTTTTGACTTCAAACAAGTTGTTCCAAACAATTGAATAGGCTACAAAATATTAGATGAAGATAAGAAGTAGTAGTGATCCAAATTATTCAAATATTTACCTTTAAGGATAATTACCCAACATTTATTGCTTTGGATGAAGTTAAAACCAACTCTAACAAGAAGGGATTTTTTGAGCCATTGTAGTTTTCTAATTCCCTACCTACCTTAATTTTTAGAGTTATAAACCTTTTCCCAATTGACAAGAGAAATCCTATATTTTTCCTTAGTACCAAACCGTAAGAATTTATTTTTAATTTTTCCTATATAATCAACCATTTATGTTGGGATATTGATCAAACAAGGGTAGAAAACTAGAATATTTTGGAGAGATGTTTTCAATAATTATAGTTTTATAGCTTGAATTAGTAGTTTTCCTTTCCACAATACTAATACAATAACTATTTGGAATTTTCTTAGCAGATAAAGAAATTAAAAATTAGTAGGAGGAAGGTTAAAAAATAATTTACAACCAATAATTCTCATAAATCTATATCTAAGAGGGGAGCTAGTATAAAAAATGGAGAGTATATTTTTTTTAATTGATATACTAACCAAAAATTTTAGAATAATAATCTAGGAGAGTTTTCAAATAATTGACTTCCACTATAGAGGTAAGTAAAGTGAGGATAAAATCATCCATGAACTATAGATGTGTAGTGGGGGGTAGAGAGGAAGCAACTTTGATAACTTTAAACAACCCAACATTGATAAATTTTTTAATATTTCTTCCAAGGAATTTAATCACTATAATAAATAAATAAAGAAATAGAGGGTCCCCTTGTCTTAATCCCCTACCACAAGAGAATAAACCTTTAGGAACCTCATTAAGTAACACTGATCCTTTTAGAATAGTAACACAAGCTTTAATTAGCTTCAATATTTTTCCTTCAAATCCAAACTTATGTAGGAAAACAAAAAAGTACCATCATAAACCTTAAAAATATCCAATTTAAGCATCATACCAAATATTTTCTTATAATCCATATTATTAATATACTCATTAGTAGAACAAACAACATCTAAAAATTTAATACCTAAAATAAACCCTTTCTAGTTAGTAAATATTATCCTTTGGAGTAAAGGTTTAAGTATATTAACTATCAGTGTAGAGAAGGTCTTATTGACTATGTTGCATAAACTAATAGGCCTAAAGTCCAACATTGAGGATGCCTCCAATTCCTTAAGTACCACAGTAATAAAAATGGAGTTTAGATTCCCTAAATATTTCCCATTCTGAAAAGATGTCTCATAGCCATAAGGATATCCTTTAAGATAATCTCCCAAAAATATTGAAAGGAGGGAGGGAATCCATGTTTTTCTTTGTTCCTCCTTTTTTTGGTTTGTCCTTGTCAAAATAAACATGATGATTTTTGTCCTTGTTTTTTTGATATTGTGGTTGGTTTTCTTGTTTACAATATTTATATTAACATACACCTCTTGATGTGCAGATGGTGATATTAACATACAACACTTGATGTGTAAATGGTGATATATTTTCATGTATAGGTGGCATCTTGATACAGTGGTTGATACAGTCATTGATTCTTATTATCATATATCCAAAATTTGCTCACACTGACTTGAGAAATACAAGGTTGGTTATCTAATATTTTACAAGGCACATTTATAAGGCTCCATGGTAAGGCATATTTACAAGGTTTCATGGTCATTAAATGGTAAGAATTCTTTAATAATTACAACTTTCATGTGGAAGATAAATTGTTTCATAATGCAAGGAATGTGGTTTTATAATGAAAATGCTATGTTTACAAAGTAATATTTGATAAGGCCGACACAATAGTTTTCAAGGTATTATGGGACTGACAATGGTTTGCAAGGGATTATGGAAACTGACACAATGATATTTCATTGTATTGGGAACTAGTTGATACTATATTCCTAATGAGTATTGGGCACATGTGGCATCATTTGGTTTAAATTATTGATTTCCTTAGTTTTCACCAACCCTTTTAGGGCTAACAAATTCAACAAGGTAAGGGTGCATAGTGTGGAAAAACAAAAATTAAATTGTGTATTATGCAAATTTTAACATTGGTGAATGGAACAATAGACTAAGGGTTTGAAATTTGAGATCTCAGAGTTTGGAGAGCTGGAAATTTTTTTGTTTCAGTTAGAATTTCGATTGTGTGGTTGTGATCTATAAGTTTGTTCTTTTTAGTTTCTTTGCTGGCAATTATGGAAATGTCAAGCTTCACAAGATTAATGACTACGTTATATTTATATTGTCTTTAAGCTTAGTGTTTTGTTAGGAAAATGAAATAAAGAACACAATTAGAAAAGAAAAAGATCTTTGTGTGCTTAACTACTTCGAATATACTTGGGTAAAAAAGATAGTTTCTTTAGAAACCCTAGATTACTTTGTATACATTGTATTGATCATGTCCACATTCTTTGTTTGGAATACCATAGAATTATTTCTATTTTTTATTAAACATAAACATGTTTATTATTTTTTTATTGTTAAAGGTAGATTAAGAGACAATTTAAAAGTTGTTAAAAGACACCACAGTGACTCAATAGGTGTAGGTAGTTATGAGGTCAGCTTCAAAGCTTTCTTTGGTGATTGAAATGTATGATAGTGTTGGATGTTGTGATTGTGTTTTTGATATGTGGTTGTCATTAATGTCAACACTATTATCATTTGATGTATTGAAGGTTGTATATGTCGAGGAAATTGAGAAATTTGTAAAAGAAAGTATTATAGGTTCCCAATGGAACTGTGAAGGTCATGAAGGTGTCTTGTTTTGTATGTTGAACATAAGTTGTTGTGGATTAAAGGGTTTTCTCTTGATTGGATATAGTTCATCTACTATATGTTTTAGAGGTCCATGTGAAGATCTGATTGTGCTTTGAATATTTGTGTTCTGACAGTATTTTTGTTGTCTTTGTCAGTGTTCCTAATTGAAGTTTATTTATTTTTGATAATTTTTATTGGTATGGATATTTCTATGTTAGTTCTTGTTTCTTGTGGATTCTTCTGGATCATTCTCTATTCTTTTTGTACGTCTGCGTTGATCGATGTGCTTGTGGTTGAATATTTTTCTTAGTATGTTTAGGTTTTTTGTTGTTGGCTGACATGGTGGTTGTAGTGTGTTGCAGACCCTTGGAGATTCAAAATTGAATGATTGGAACACTCAAAGGTATTGTGTTGGGTCACATCATGATTTTTGCTAATGGTGTTTGATCCACATAGAAAATTTATTTGTAAATTTGGGCCAATATTGAAAATATGCTTTATATTTCTAGCCAACTAAGTTGTTGATGTAATTTCATGTTGCAAATATATAAGAATGATTTTTTGAGAAAATTTAGTGTGTACATAAGAGCGAATGTATCCCAAAGAAAGTGTAGATGTGTGAATGGTTTTCTAATCATTTTATTGTAGAGTAGAGTGAGAAGAAGTTTGAGCGAATTGTGAGGAAGGTTTTTTGTGCTTAACTGGAACTATAATGATCAGGCTTGTATAGAAGCTATTTCCTCAGTTCATACTTTGTGGATCTAATCCATATTGTTGTGTATTGTTGGGAAGTGATCCCTCTTGTATTTGAGCAATGATCACTAGGAGTTGTGCTTGAATGCATGTGAATTCCCATTATTTCTCATTATACTTTTAACGAGGTATAATATTGTGGACTAAAATCCATTGTGGTTTTTCCCCTAACAGGGTTTCCACGTAAAAATCTTGGTGTTCTCAATGTTTCTGATGTGTTAATAATTTTTTATTTACTATTCATTCATCAAATCTAAGATTATGTTAAGTAAAGTTTGAAAAAGTTTAAATATTTTTTGATAACTAATTCACCCCCCCTCTTAGTTGTATGTCCTTGTTTTTCCAACAATTGGTATCAGAGCAGGTTCCTTTGAAGAAGTTTAAAATCTTGAGGTGATCTGAGATGGCATCATACAAGAAGGACAATCCTAGATTTGATGGAACAAACTACTGATTATGGAAAGCTAGGATGGAGTGTCATTTGAAGTGTATTGGTGAACCCTTCTAGAAAATTACAAAGAATGAATATGTTATTCCTTAGAGTGTTCCTTCCACTACTGATGATATTAAAGAGGCTAAGAATAATGTCTAGGCTATGGAAGCTTTATTGAGTGCTCTAACAAATTTAGATTTGACAAATGTGTTAGGTCTAAAGACAAATCATAAGATGTGGAAGAAGCTAGAAACTTTGTATGAAGGAGATGCAAATGTGAAGATGACTAAGCTACAAAGTTTGAAAGGAAAGTATGAAAATCTATAGTTGGGTGAAGATGAAAATATTTATTCTTTTATGTAGAGAGTAAATGAACTAGTGATGGATATTAGATGTGCTAGTGGTATTTTGGATGAGGAAGAAACTATGGCTAAGGTGCTTATATCATTGCCTCCCTCCTACAAAGAAAAGACTCATGCTATTGAAGAAACTAGATCACTGATGAATGTGACAAGAGATAGACTAATTGGTAAAATTGCTACCTTTGAGTTGAGAAAATTTGGTGATTTCATTCCTACTGAAACTGCATTTAAGGCTAATATATCCAGAACAAACATGCAAAGATATAATCTAGGAGAGAGTTCTAGAAAGACATTCAAGTATGAGGAAGAAATGAAACAACTTGAAGATGAAGAAAGAGAATTAGAAGAGTTTGAAGCACTAATTGTGAAGAAAGAAGGTAGAGGACAAGGTATGTATAAATGAAAGTTTCCTCTCAAATTTTTTTCTTGCAGTAAAATAAGTTATTTTGCATCGAGTTGTCCTAAAATATTTCTGAGATCTAAGCCTTACAAATGTAGATTCAAAAAGAAATTCTATTTTGCTGAAGAAGGAGTGACTGATGATCAGTCTGATAAAGATAATGGAAATAAAGATGATTGGGTTTTCATTGCTATCAAGGAAAATAGTCTAGTGGCTACTAAATCTACTAAAGTTGAGAAAGCTCTTGCAGCCCGAATTGAAGAAAAGGATGAGTGGATCATTGACTACAAATTCTCACATCATATGACTGGTGACAAAAGAAAATTTCTAATTCTAGAGAAGTATGACAATGGGGTTGTAAGATCTGGTGATAACAATTCTTGTGTGATTTGTGGTAGAGGATCTATTTGTCTTGGTGGTAAGCATAACACTGATGATGCTCTTTATGCTAAAGGCTTGAAGCACAACCTATTGATTTTTGGACAAATAGTGGATAAGGGTTATGATCTTTAGTTCAAATATGGAAGATGCAAGATATTTGGAGGATCTAGAAATGTAATTGTTTTAGGTAAACAAACAAAAGGTAATATTTTTTTCACCTGAATGTTGCTAGTGAAAGTTGTTTAATTGCTCATGTAGATGAAAGCAATTTATGGCATAGAAGGTCAAGTGTCATGTGAATTTTGATGACATAGTCAAAATAAGTTCCACTCAATAAGTAAGAAATCTACCTAAAACAGTGAAGGCTGCTAGCATAATTTGCAAGGAATGTTAGATGGAAAAACATACTAGAGTTTCTTTTCGAAGAAAACAACATCATTCAAAAGGATTACTGGATCTTGTGCATACTAATCTATGTGGTCCTTCCAGAGTCAGAAGTATCCATAGTGAAAGGTACTTTATGTTGCTTATTGATGATTACTCTAGAATGATATGGGTTTCTTTCTTAAGAGAAAAAAGTGAAGCATTAGAAAAGTTCAAAAGTTTCAAAGCTATGGAAAGGAATGAGAAAGGTTTGAAAATTAAATGCTTAAGGTTAGATAGAGGTGGTGATTTCACCTCCAAGGATTTTAATTCTTTCTGTGAAGAGAATGGAATTAGAAGACAGTTATTTGCTCCCTGAATCGCTCAACAAAATGGTGTTGTAGAGAGAATCTTCAAAAAATTTGAAAGGAACAGTAGATTTAGGACTTTGGTATCCTAAGGATAATGATCTTACTTTGAATGCATATACTAATGTGGATTGGGAAGGAGATGTAGATGACAAGAAGATTACTAGTGGTAGTGCCTTCCTCCTAGTGAATAAGTTGGTGTCTTGGTTGAGTAAACACTAGAATTCCATTTTTGTATCTATTACTGAGGTAGAGTATATTTTTTTTGCAAACAACTGTACTCAAGTGATGTGGATGAAATAGATGTTGAAAGATATTAGAGTAGTATATGATGAGCCTATTTCCATATACTATGGAAAATCAAGTGCAATAAACATATCAAAGAATTAGGTGGTATACTCTAATACCAAGGATATATCAATCAATTTTCACTTCTTAAGAGAAAAAGTAAGTGAGAAAGAAGTCAGACTAGAGTATGTACCTACTGAAGAGTATATTGTAGAAATTTTCACTAAGTCATTGCCAAAGGATAATTTTGAGTATCTCATAGGGATGCTAGGGGTGATTAGCCCTCCTAATATAAACTAAGGATACATTTTCTTGCATCAATATGTGTTCTTCATAGATATTTCTTGATCCAGATTGATGTTTTCATGGCTGCTACTTGGGGGGAGTAGTTAGATGTGCAAATATGTTGGTCATAGCTTGTATGTGGAAAGATAATTCTTATCTTATCCATTGATGTCAAAGGGGGAGAAGAGTAATGTGAAAAATTGTTCCTTACCTGGAGTGAAGAGTCATGTGGGGAGAAGTTCATGCAAAAGAGGTCAAGGAAGAAGAGTCAGAATCTAAGGAGTAAGTGTTGATTGAGAGTTGGGTTGATGGTGTATTTCATACCATGTGTTGCCATCAATGCTGAATGGGGAGATTGTTGGATGTTGTAATTGTGTTGCTGATATGTGGTTGTCATTGATGTCAACACTATTAGCATTTGATGTATTGAAGGCTATATATGTTTAGGACATTGCGAAAATTGTAAAAGAAAGTATTACAAGTTTCCAGTGGAACTGTGAAGGTCATGATGGTGTCTTGTTTTGTACATTGAAGATTACACATTGTGGATTAAAGAGTTTTCTATTTATTGTATCTAGTTCATCTATCAGAAGTTTCAAAGGTCCACGCGAAGATCTGACTGTGCTTTGAATAGTTGTGTTCTGGTAGTATTCTTGTGGTCTTTGTCAGTGTTCCTGATTGAATTTTATGTGTTTTTGATAATTTCTATTGCTGCAAATATTTCCGCATTATTTCTTGTTTCTCATGGATGCTTCTAGATCATTCTCTATTATTTTTGTATGTCCATGTTGATCGGTGTGCTCATGGTTGAAGATTTTTCTTGGTATGTTTGGTTTTTGTGTTTTTAACCGACATGGTAGTTGTAGCATGTTGTGAATCCTTGGAGATTCAAAATTGAATGAATGGAACATTCAAGGATATTGTTTTGGGTTGTATCTTGGTTTTGGTTGATGGTGTTTGACCCACAATGAAAATTTATTTGTAAATTTGGGTCGACATTGAAAATATGTTTTATATTTCTACCCAACTAAGTTGTTGATGTAATTTCATGTTGTGGATATATAAGAGTGATTTTTTGAGCAAAGTTAGTGTGTGCATAAGAGAAAATTTATGCCAGAGAAAGTGAAGATGTGTGAATAGCGTTATAACCATTTGATTGTAGAGAAAAATGAGAAGAAGTTTGAGCGAAGTGTGAAGAAGGATTTTTGTGCTTAACTGGAACTGTAATTAGGCCTATGTAGAAGCTATTTCCTTAATTCATACTCTATGGATCTATTCCATATTGCTTTGTATTGTTGAGAAATGAGCCCTCTTTTTATTTAAGTAGTGAGCTCTAGGTAGTGTGTCTGAATGCATGTGCATTCCCATTATTTCTCATTATACTTTTAATATGGTATAATATTGTGGACTAATATCCACCATGGTTTTTCCCTAGTAGGGTTCCCACACAAAAATCTTGGTGTTCTTTGTGTTTTTGATGTGAGAATTGTTTATGATTTACTATTCATTCATCAGATTTGAGATTAAGTTAAGTTTGAAAAAGTTCAAATATTTTGTGAAAACTAATTCAACCCCCCTCTCAGTTGTCTTTCCTTGTTTTCCCAACAGACAGTTGGTGGTATCTTGAACACTATAGAGTTTTTATATAAATAGTGATTTATAACTGCTTAATGTTCAGTGCTTTTAATAGAGTTATCATACTGAATGTGTAAACAAATTTTTTTAGTTGAAGTTTTGCAAACATGATGCAAAAAATAGTGTGTAATTGATATATTTGATATTTTAGATATTCCAGTGAATGAATCTTTAAGATATTAAGTGTATTAGATTAGAGGTGAAATGTTATTTTTAGAGAAACAAAGTGATCCTCTGTAGTTGAATTCTTTATTAAGAAATGTATGATGAAGTTAAAATGATCAAGTCAGTGAGATAGATTGATCATTGCCAGTGAGGCAAATGTTTGTACGCCAGTGAGGTAAATGTGTGTATTCCAGTGAGGTATTCTTGAAAATCCAATGAGACATTGTTTTATTTCTCGTGAGGCATTCTTGAAAATCTAGTGAGGCATTATTTTATTTATTGTGAGGCATATGAAATCTATCAGTGAGATAGTATTGCCAATGAGGCATTGTAAATAGAAAATTTTCAGATTAAGCTAGTGAGGTATTATTTCTGGAGTGGTTTTTATCCCTAGAGGGTTTTCCACTCGTCAAATTATTTTTCTTATGGTCTCACTGTTTTGATGTGATAATATTTCATGATTGTGATGATCTTTGGTTTTCATTAATATTTTTTATTATAGTTCTTTAATGATTGCATTCAATTCATGAATGTATTTATCATTGAAATATTAAGAGCATAAATTATTCAATTCTTTTTCAAGGAAAAAGTTAAAAATTTATCTAAGACACTGATTCACCCCCCCTTCTTAGTGTCTTCTTCACTCCAACAATCCATTAGTTACAAGGGATTTGTATGAACTAAGGGAAAAAAAATATATTTAACCTCTTCTAAGGATATGACCTTCACAAAATCCACATTTTCCTTATCATTTGAGATTTGATGTCCATGGTATCTATAATCTCCTCCAGGCTAGACATATTGTGATTGAAATCATCTCGCATTTATTTAAAATAGGAAACAATAGCTTGAGGTATATCTTGTTCCTCTGTGAGAGTAGCACCATTTTGGAGAATTAGATTTTTGATGGAATTTCTACTCATGTGTTTTAAGGTGGAATAACAATAAAATTGTGTATTTCTATCACCTTTAGTAACCAATAGAATTCTAGACTTTTGCTTCTAGAAGATTTCCTTTTTCACAAGGTTGTACCACTAAGTCCACAAATCTCTTCTTTGCTATAGGTAACCATATTAGTCAAAAATTTCTCCATATTTAACTAAATTTCCTTCAAAATTGTAATCAACTTTTTTTTTTTTTGTGAAATATACTTTCAAATCACAACCTATTCCAACATTTAACTTTTTCTTTATTTGTCTTCCATTGTTTGGAAAATCAGAGCATAAGGGTACCATTACAAGGGGTATTCCACAAATTTTCTACAAGGTTTATAAAATCAATATGAGAGACCGATATGATTTAATAATTGAAAGGGTAAGGGACTCTTCACACAACATTAATCCACCTTAGAAAAATAGCATTATGATTTGAACCTATCCTTATCAATATAAACAAAGAGAGTTTAGGTAAAATATTAAAACCATTGTAAATAAGAAATTTTTCCAGCTTAACTTGTATCATATTGTTACCCTAACTTCTATTAGACCACATAAAATCAAACCCTTTGAGGTCAATATCAATCAAATCGATAGAAGAAAGGAAATCAACAAACTCAACCATACTTCAAAGTAGTATTTTAACCCTCCTAATTTTTTAAGCTAATAAAATGAGTATTAAATTATCTTCCAATCAAAAAAATTTCTTCATGTTTATATCTCACCACACTAGATGTAAGATAATGTTGATGAGTGTTTTAGCACTGCACAACATAGATAAAACAAGAATGTTCTACCTATCTTGAAAGGTGATTATTTGTAGAAAAAATTCAAAAATAACCCCAAGGTCTCTAATGTCAGGTCTTGAAAATAAAAAATATATCTCAGTTATGACATGTTTTTCTAGTAACATGTAATATCCCTCATAAAAAATTTTAATCTACCATTAAATATTTTCTCAAAAAACCAAAAAAAGAGAAATCAAGTGTAATGAAAAATCAGCTATATTCTTCAAATTTAACATAAAAAATGATACGAAGGGAAAAATAATGACTTTCTTATTTTATCATAAGTTTAAAAAATTATTTTTCTATTCACTATAGTATAAAAAAACAACCCAAAACCCTATTCAATTTTCACAATGAGAAAGGAAAAACAAACCCACAAATTGTGACCACAATATTGTATCTTCTATTACAAAATCACTAGCACTCTAAATAGAGTCTAGGAAGCATAAATACATGAATAAAATCTGATAAAAAAACTACCAAACTAATAAAAAAAACAATTTTAAAACCATTCAAAAATCATAGCACTCCAAAACACAAACCCCGCCAAACAACTTAACTAAAAATCCACATAAAAACCATCTTTCAACACCAATACAATTCTTGTGTGAAATCACACCTATAGAACCTCAGATCCATTGTACTTGAGTTCAAATATCGTTGGTTTTCAATCCTTCTATATTATCCCTACAATGGTTTATCAGCCTTTGTAGGAGAGCCACAACTTGTGAATAGAGAAACAAGCATAAACTCAATCCAAACTGCCAAAACAAGTAATAAAGGATGCCAAACTTTGCATCCCAAAATCCCAATGCCTAGAATGAGTGGTTTGCATTCAAATATTTGTAAATCCTCAAGCCAAGTGTTGAAAGCACAAAATAATTAATCCAAAAAAAGCTACAAAAGAAGAAACCTTGTCTTGCACCACTACCAATGCCAAAAAGGAAAAAAATCAATTTTCCCCAAGAAGTAACATCCAAACTTGTTTTAATAATTTATTTTGAACATATTTAATATGCTCCCCAAAAATTAGTTTAATAATATTGAATAATGAACCTTTTCCTAGTTAAATTGTCAAATTCATTTTTTTTCTAGGACACTGGGCCTACTAAAAATAGAAAGTTTCTAACCTTAGAAAGGGGACCTGACAAGTCCTCCCTCCCAAATATTTCTTATCCTCAAGCAATGTAAGTTTGGATGATTAAGAACATTTGAACCTTCGCATGTTTCATCCTCAATAGGAAAGTCCTTCCACTTGACCAAGTATTCAGTGATGCTTCTCCCTTTTTTCCAAAATCTACTTAGGTACTAAGATTAGTCTCCCCTCATTATCAAGAGGTGGCACAATAGGAGAAGTTGAAATTTTTTTCCCTACAACCTTCTTCAAGAATGAGACATGGAAAATATTGTGTACCTTGCAACCTAATGGTAGCTCTAACTCATATGCAGCCTCCCCATCTTTTTTCGTGACTTTATAGGGTCCATAAAATTTTGGTTTGAGATTCTCTGCTCCACTCATCTTTAAGGTACTTTGCTTGTATGAGTATAACCTCACAAAGAAAAAATCACCCAATTCAAAAACTCTCTCAGTCCTCTTCATATCTATGTTGGGAAAATGTGTCTCAACCTTGCAATTATATACGATTATAGTTGATAGGATATATATATAGCCTAGTTACAACGATAGGTGTATACAATAACAACAAGAGAAAAAATCACAACGATAGGTATCCTAGTTACTTGTTATCTCATAACACAACCACCCATCAAATTTCAGCTCAAACGGATACCCGTGTCAAAAGTTATGGCCTCCGGAAGTTTCGGTGTAAAAATAAAAACCTTCGAAAATATGTTTTTTTGATAAATTTTTCAAATTTCAACACATGGGTTTTGATGGCGGATGGAAATTAGAAAATGGATCGGGAATAGTTTTTCGAAAAAGACAGTAAAAAATGTGAATTTTTGGGAGGGGCAAAGGACAGTGGGATAGGGGCGTAGTTGCCCCGTACAAGGGTGCCGCCACCACGCCTAGGGGCGGAGCCACCCGGGGGCGGAACCACCCCCGCAGGCGGGTGGACCCACCCCGACAAGAGGAAGATTTTCCCAGGGCGGAGCCACCCTGATAGCGGGTGGACTTGCCCTGACAAGAGGCGGATCCGCCCGGGGCGGAGCTGCCCCGACAGAGGTAGACTCGCCTTGACAGGAGGTGGATCCGCCCAGGGTGAACCCGCCCTGACAGAGGCAGATCTGCCCAAGGCAGAGCTACCCCGACAGCGGGCAGACTCGCCTCGACAGAGGTGGATCCGCCCGGGGTGGAGCCGCCGCGACAGCGGGCGGACCTGCCTCAACAGGAGGCGGATCCACCCGGGGCGAACCTGCCCTGACCAAGGTGGAGCTGCCCTGACAGGAGGTGGATCCGCTCAGGGCGGACCTACCCTGACAAAGGCAGATCCACCCAGGGTGGAGCCGCCCCAACAGCGGGCAGACCCGCCGGGGGTGGAACCGCCCAGCCAGCAGGCGGAGCCGCCCCGGCAGGGGAAGAGGAAAAAAAAGATGAAGAGGGGAAAAGAAAGGGAATAGATAGAAAAGATGGAGGGATGGGGGGATTGTGAAGAAGGATGAAGGGATGGGGGATACATGCAAGATGATGAAATAGAAAATGAAATGCAATTCTAAATGCAATTTTCCATCTTCGGAGCACTGAATTTTGCTATAGCATAAGACACCAAGTGCCAGGGTATGTGGAACCAAGGCGTACTAGTGTCTAATGCATGAAACAAACACAAAAGACAAGAAGGCTATCCCAACACCCCAAAGTCACAAAGACCTTGGTCGGGTAAGGTATTGAGATAACCACAAGCACAAAAGGATTCCCCAACATAACATAAGACCTCGGGGATCTTGGTGGGTACTACGTGGGACAACCAAGAAGACACAATCAAACAAAAGATCAAGATATGCCCCTATGTGGACCAATCAAAACATGCCATAATATGATGGATTATGGCGGCCTTGACAATTGATGATAGGGAGCTCAAATGATAAATAAAAGCCAAAAGCATCAAAAGATCACAATCAATTTCAAATGTCCTTTGCCATAGGATCAAGGGGATAGATGGGATGATGAGGTCTGTTAGGAAGGATGCATCCTGTTGAGACCAATGATGGATACTAAGCTAAAAGATCGATATGATGTAGGATATTCAAAACTGATTGGATTTGTTGACACAAGTGGATCTTGTTTGTTAAGAACTAGCTAGATAAGGGCATAGCTTGATGACACGACACAAGGGAGACAAGACATGAGATTGACACAACCTAAAGACCTAGGGGCTCGGGGGCCGATCAAAGATTAGCCTTTCCTACGTGAAAATGAAAAGCCCTCGTAGTTTAGTAAAAGGTTGTCGACTTACCATGGATAAAAGTAGAAAGAGTATGATGAATGATGATGACAGATGATAAGGAACGGAGAGACAAAAGCCAAGACTAATGATAAATGATATAGGAGTGGATGGAGAAAGCAGAAAGACCGACGCTAGATGATAGAGGAGCGGAGTGGACAATGAAGATTGATGATGGAACCCCGGGGGCGGATCAAATGATCGACCTTGCCTACGTGAAAGCACAAAGTCCACGTAGTTCGACAAGAGACTGCCGACGAACCATGATGGAGACTTCGATGGATGAAAGGATGGAAAAAGAAGAAAGACCGATGATAGATGATAAAGGATCCCCAGGGGCGAATCAAATGATCGACCTTGCCTACGTGAAAGCGTAGGGGAAACGTAGTTCAACAAGACCAAAGGAAAACAATGGATAAAAGATGATAAGATGATAGGATAAGTGGATAAAAAGATGGGACCGATACGACAAGATAGGATAGACCTGTTGGATTGGATAGGACGATGATGATCACATAAAGCTTAGGGATGGGATAGTTATTCAAAGCATTAAAATGACTTGGGAGGATGATACGATAGATAGATGAGTGATGAAAAGTGATAGGGGATTGGAAAGATGTGCAAGCAAGAGAAGCAGGAGTGATGACAATTAGATAAATGGCATTGGGTTGCATGGAGGGAGGCCTATAGCTAGATACCAATGACAACGGATTGTGAGATGGGATGAGGATAAAGATGAAAGAATGGATAGAGATATAGGGATGGGGGATGGGAGGGATTGTTTGGATGGATAGGAATATAAGGATTGGGAGATGAAAGGGATGCTAGGATAGATGGATACAAAGATAAATATGGGGAGATGGAAGGGATGCTATGATAGATGGATAGGAGATGAAGGGATGTTATGATAGATGATGTCTCCAAGGACTATGTCACAAAGGAAGCAGATGCCCCCACTCTAGATATGTCATATATGAGGAGGCATGAGGGATAGAAGACAAGTGGATGGGAAGATAAAGGAGATAACTAGATGAGGATAGGATGGGTGACTAAGGAATATGATAGAGCATGGATGAAGGGAATGTATACCAATAGGTGTCCAAAGCATGCATAGATAGGTGCCCCTATTTTGATCAAGATCACAAGAAGGATGGAGGGAATGGGAGATAAATGGGATATGATGGTAGGATGCAGAAGATAGGTGGGATGGAGGGATTTATGAAGAGGACGGATAACAGGAAGACGGGTGCATAGCTAGAAGCATAGCGGATGGAGGGAATGCATATCAGGAAGTTGCCCACAAGTGCAGATGGGGATTTACGCATGATGCCCTGCTTGCCGTGTTTTCATCATGGTATTTATCCAAGATGCTTGTTTGCCAAGTTTTCACCATTGGATGGATTATTTTTCTTTACTATTTGATTTTTTTATTTTTATTTTTTTTTTATTTTTCTAAATTTTTTTTTTTTGGATTTTTGACTTTTTGGATGTCATGTAGAAGGAGATGGGTAAGGATAAGGAAGTGGATAAGAAGATTTAGAAGACATGCGATAAGGATCAAGGTGTTAAGAGCCCATGTTTGAAGTGACTATTGGATGTTGGTACAACCTTATTAGGATAAATGGATTATGCATGAGGATGAATTAGAGGGATTTGATGGGGTTGATACATGGGATAATGGATGGGATGTTGGAAAGGATATGGATAGAATGATGGAGTGGATATGTGATGGGGAGATGTGTTCAGGACCAACATTGGCACATGTGGTGGTGGATGTGAAAAGATAATAGGATTAAGGGATGGAGAATTTGGGGATAATGGAGGAGATGGAATGGTGAATTTTGGGACATAAGGACCCAAAACAGACTTAGGAGTTAAAAGGGGTGTATGATTAGCTTTTGGATTAGCGACTTTGGATGTTCTTACAGATTTTTCATGTGATGGCATTGCATCTTTTTTCTTTGGGATCCACATGGTTTTGATCTTTGCTTTGGTGGGTCTTTGTGGCCTATGGATTTGATGTATATTTAGATTTTTCTTCTCTTCACCATGTCTTTTGGAGGGGACATGGGGAGCCATAGATTCATGTGGATGCTTGGATTTATGCATTTTTTCTTTAACAGCCAAAGTGCTTTTAGTAGCAATGGGATGGGTGTGAGGAGATGGATGATGTAGAGTGATGGAGGTAGGAGTATGGGGATTATGTGTAGATGGAGGATGTTTAGGTAAGTGCCTTTGTTGATCCTGATTATAGGATATGTGAGAGGGATGTTTATGATGGATGAGATGGATAGGTGTTGGACAGATGAAAGGATGAGACGGAGGAGGTGATCTTGGGATATATGGATTGAAAGTAGTCATAGTGGTTGGAGGGACATAAGAACCCAAAATGGATGTAGTAGATGAAGGGTGGGAGATGGTGGATGGAGGGATGTAAGGACCCAAAATGGATGGAGCAGATGAAGGAGAAATATGGACGGTTGTTTTGGGCCGATACAATAGAGGAGGAGGGATGGTAGCATATGGTCTGGTGGAGTGATGGGAAGAGCTGAAATTTCTTTTGGAAAAGGCTCGTTGAGGACGTCTAGAGGTTGTACCAACATTTTTGGATTGTGAGTTGTGAGTAGTACATCCAAGACCTTGCAGATACAAATGTTCTTTAGCTTGGATGGGCTCTATAATACCTTGCTCATGAAGGCCTAAACCTTTTCCTTGATAGTTGATCCTCTTGAGTATTCGATCTAGGACAGGATTTTTGTTATTTTGGAAGAATGATGCGAGTTCATTATTAGGTGGAAGAGGAGGGTTGGTGTATATGCTTTGTTTTTCTTTTGCAAGGAGACCACCATGGAGGAATGTGAGAGGACCAAGGGGATATGCAAGTGGTGTGGGGATAGCATTTTTAGGCGATGATTGGGGATCATGAGAAGGAGATGATGGGATAGCAACATCAGGAGAGGGAGTAGGGGCCATGATAGGATTTGGATTTGTGGTAGTAGGCTCATGCGATGGAGATGGAGATGGAGGAGTGGAAGCTTGAATGACAAGGGGATCATGGGATGGAATGGATGGGGATTGTGACCTTGAGGTGGACTAGATGGGATGGTAGGATCTTGATCTGGAGAAGGGGATATGTTGGCATGCTTTGGATTAGACTCTTGGTGTGACTCCTCATGTGCGGGAGGCATGGTAACGGAGTCTTGTTGGGACTCTTCAAGTGGGGAAGATGGAGGGATGGAAGATTCATGAGGTTCATTGGAATGGGTTTTGTTGCTACTAGGGGTGGGAGGAGTGGATTGGATTTGGGTGGATCTAGGAGTAGAGGGAGTGGATTGGAATTGGGTGTCTTCGATGGATTCAGTGATTCTTGGAGTAGGAGATGGGGGTTCAATGGATTTAGTGAGTTCAATGGTTTCAATGGTTTGAGTAGTACCAGGGGTGGTAACATCAATAATAGGTGTGGTATGGATAAGGGTCTCATCACTAGTGACCGTGGATGATGGATCTAGATGGCATGGTTCCATGACTTCAAGATGTGGAGTTGGGGATGGCTTCTTTGTAATGAGTCCTTGGAGAACTTCTGAAATGAGAGACTTGCATATGGTTGGCTTGGCTGGGGTGGTAGAAATGGATGAGGGATTATGGATTGGTGGACTAGGGTTAGATGGAGGAATGGGATTGAATGTAGGACTATGAGTAGATGGAGAAACAAGATTGGATGGAGGACTAGGAGTACATGGATGAATGTGATTGGATGGAGGACTAGGAGTAGATGGAGGACTAGGATTGGATGGAGGGTTAAGGTAAGGATATTGGAGTGGTGAATTAAGATAGGGAGACATGGATTGTGGATTAGGACAAGAGGATATAGGTGGTGTAGTGGGACAAGAGGATGTGGGGGATGGATTATAATAAGGGTATTGGGATGGTGGATTAGGATGAGGATATGTGGATGTAGGATTAAGGTAAAAGGGTGGGATGTAGGATTAGTATGGGAAGGATTGGGAAGAGGATTACGATAGGGGGACATGGATGGGGAATTGTAATAGGAGTATTGGGATGGAAAATTAGGATAAGAGGATGTAGATGTTGTATAAGAGGATGATGTAGATGAAGGACATGACAAATATGGGGATGAAGAAGATACTAGATATCCATTATTAAAGGTGGCATAAGGAGGATGATTAGGCATGGATGAAGACATAACGGGATAGCTCATAGGAGTAATTGGATTTTGGAAAGTGGGTGGAGAAAGCTTACTAGATATGATAGTGTCAAGGGGATCTATGTCATATACCTCTTGATCAACAAGACTTTCGTTATTGTTGTCAATGTAATTAGGGTTTCCCTTGACCACTATTAATGGAGGATGAGGATTCATGATGATGAAAGGATAAATAAAATGGATCAAATATTTTGGATGGAGATGGACTAAAGCTCAGATCAGGATTTAAGTTAAGCTCAAATTAGGATTGGATTAAAGCTCATATTAGGATGATTGGATGATGTGATGGGATTGATTTTGATTTTGATGGGATTCAATAGATGGATGATTAGATCGAGTAGATGATTTGATGAATTTGATTAAAGTAATAGATTAGTTTTATTGGATAGGATTGAATGATTAGATGATGTTGATTAGATAATTGTGATTAGATGAACTTGATAGGATTGGTGTGCTTGGATTAATTAGATGATTGTATGTATTTGATTAGAGGAATGGATTGGTTGGATTAGATAGGAAGAAAAAAAAGGTACCACTAGATAGAGCTCAAAAAATTGAGCAACTTTGGTTTTTGAATGAAGTTGATCCGATGTACGGTTTGTAAATGACAACCCCGGGAAGTTAGGGGTGTGTCCACCCCACGATGCGGGGCGTGGCCGCCCCGGGATGGTCAAATTCTTGATAGGAGGAAATGGAAGGTACCATTGGATAGAGCTTGAAAAACTAAGCAACTTTTATTTTTGGATGAAGTCGATTCGACGTACGGTTTGTAAATGATGGCCCCGGGAAGTTAAAGGGGTGTAGTTAGCTTTCTGCAGTAAATCAGGGGCGTAGTTAACTTTCTGCAATAAATCAGGGGCGTAGTCAGCTTTCTGTAGTAAATCAGGGGCATAGCCACCTTTCTGCAGTAAATCGGGGGCGTAGTCATCCTTCTGCAGTAAATCAGGGGCATAGCCACTTTTCTGCAGTAAATTAGGGGCGCTTTCGCCTTTCTATGGTAAATCAGGGACTCTTTCACCTTTCTGTAGCAAAATCAAGGGTGCTTCCACCTTTCTGCAGTAAATCAGGGGCGTAGCCAACTTTCTGCAATAAATCAGGGGCGCTTTCGCCTTTCTATGGTAAATCAGGGACGCTTTCACCTTTCTATAGCAAAATCAGGGGTGCTTCCGCCTTTCTGCAGTAAATCAGGGGCGCTTCCACCTTTCTGCGGTAAATCAGGGGGTGCTTCTGCCTTTCTGCGGCAAAATCAGGGGTGCTTCCACCTTTCTGTGGTAAAATAGAGCTTGGTTTTGATGGAAATGGCTATGGCAAGGACTCAAAATGATAAAATAAGGCCAATGTATCAAAGATTTCACGGGTTTTTCATAAGAGAATAGTTCAAGCAAGCACAATCTTATGATTAATGTTAAGGGTATGGCTAGGAAAGGTCTTAATCTAGGATGTACAAGGCTTCTAGGGAGTCCTCGATATACTCTCAGTACGTGAGGCACAACCGTGAACACCATCTCGTCACAAGCGTGAGTCGGGAACCCCAGCGAGATACTGAAAGGCTCGGACCAACTCTTCACGTCTATCTAGGTATCACCCTAGCTTCGATGCTCCACCAATTACGACGTGATTGGATTGGGGTACAACTTTCGTTCTCCCCCTTTATAGACCCCGTCGGTACGCGTGGTTGGAATCATCCCTTGGGGTGATGAAATCCCCAAGCAGGTCCCACTAGAAAGAAGACACTAACCATTTCCAACTACTCCCTAGGCTCACATGAAGTGCAAGGGGAAAGTGAAAAAAAATTAATGCTCCCTTGGGTGACACAATAATAGACAAGCATACTAAGCAATAAAGGTTACTTCCCCCTAATTAGACTATGTTCAAACAACAAGGATAATTTTTCAAAAAATTGATCAAATAGATGGCCCTGCAAGCAAACGTTAGCTATCTTATCCTTCGTTCTTCGTCGATTATGCCATAATATGCTTTCAAGCTGTGCTGTTTTGGGGCGTAGCTACCTTTCTGTGGTAAAATAGGGGTGCTTCCGCATTTCTGCAACAAACAGGGGCACTTCCACCTTTTTGCAGCAAAACAGAGGGTGCTTCCGCCTTTTTGCAGTAAAAATAGGGGCGCTTCCGCCTTTCTACAGCAAAACAGAGGGCGCTTCCACCTTTCTGCAGCAAAATGGGGGTGCTTCTGCCTTTCTGCAGCAAAATGTTAGAGGAAAAGAGCCTTTCAAAAATAAAAGGGCATATTCGCCCCTCTACAGGAAACTTTATCAGATTTTTAAAAAATAAAAGTTGTATGCCCTACTGCAAGAAAGTGTTAGAAAAGATCTTCTAAGCAAAATGACGTATACGCCTAACTGCAACAAACTATTAGCAAAAAGTCAAATTTTTAGATATAGGGCGTGATCACCTTTCTATAGCAGACAAGAGGGCGCTTCTCCCTTTCCGCAGCAAAACAGGGGCGCTTCCGCCTTTCTGCAGCAAAACAAAGGGTGCTTATGCCTTTCTGCAGCAAAACATAGGGCACTTCTGCCTTTCTGCAGCAAAACAAGGGCGCTTCCACCTTTCTGCAGTAAAACAGAGGGTGCTTTCACCTTTTTGCAGTAAAACAAAGGGTGCTTCCGCCTTTCTGCAAGATACTTAGCAAAAATGAAGGTTAAATGCAAGAACCCGTTTGTGGGTCCCACCAGGAGTGCCAAAAATGTGTACCTTGGAATTTTACCCTTATTTTAATGTGCAAAATAACTTAAGATGCAAGTGGAAAAACACTAAGAACACTTCAATGATTAGCCTACAGAGTGATAAAACAAGGAAAATAGATGAAATAAAATGCAAATTGATTATACCTTCCTTGTTGTTGAAGACTCCTTGGTTGGCCCTTGATTTAGATGAATTTGTGTGCTCCTTGGATGGCTTTTTGGTGTAGCTAGATGCAAGATTGAATATCCAAGATGATCAAAGTGGATGGCTAAATGATGGTGAATGCTTGAGAATGCAAATTGACAGCATAAGGTTACTCAAATGAAAAAATGTTGCCAATGCCCTTGAGGAGGGGGGATTTATAGGAGAATTTGAATTCTCTAGAGAATTCAACGGTTGAGATTCATCCAACAAGGTCAAGGTGAAGGGCTATGGTGGGTTGAGAACTCACAAGCCCTCACATCTTGACATGTGGATGGTGAAGTGGCTAAGAGGAGATGAGGAGTAAGAAGGACAAGTACCTTCCAAGTACATTGGGAGATGGGAAGAATCTTGGGTGAATAAAAGTGAATTTTAAATTCACAATGATTGGAAGAATCTAGTGGATAAGACAATGTTCCCAAAAGGTGGGAGTTTGTCACATGTGACTTGATGTGACAAGTCAAAGATTCTAGAAGATGCATGGGAAAAGGGGGGAGGAATAAAAGTTGACCAAGGTACTGATTAAGATTAATTAATCAGTAATTAGAAGATAAATGAGGATTAGAAGCCAACTTGCAAAAGTTGGAGGATGTGACACATCCTAATCAAGGATTAGGCATGTGCACATCCTTAATGAAGAGAGTAGGAGATGGATTAGGATTAGATGAAAATGACATGCGAGGAATTAAATAAATGTAATATTTATTTAATTCATTTGATGAAAAGAGGATTAAGGAGGGTAAGGTATTTAATTCAATACCTTAGGGATTTGGTAGAATTAAGGGTATTTATTATTTAATTAACCCAGATAAGAGGATGTTTAGACGAAAAGTGATAAATTTGGATAAATTAAGTGTCCAAATTTGGATGTCTATAGTGACAAATCCAAGTCTAGGGGGAGATCTAAATCTCCTAGAAAGTCCAAAGTTATTTGTTGTAACTATAGTAAGCCTAGGGGTATGTGCAGGATCATGATGGGCCAAAAATGTGGCAATATGATGGGTATTTGTAGGGTATGTGGTTAACGAATTTTTTTTTATCCAAAATTGATGAAATAAAAAAGGTTTTAAAAAAGATTCTCATATTTCCACCAATATAAATTATGCTTTACTTTGAATTTAATAAATAATAATTATTCATTTTCTATTTGAATTATGAGTAAAGTGTTGATTGATAGGAAGATTGAAAAATATCTATAGCTTTCAAATGGTATCACATTTTTTGAATCCAAAACATGCATCACATTCTATGCTTCACATACTATAGGATTAAAAAATAAAAATTTAATTTCATGAAGTTTTGACCAAGTTAAGGTGGTCAGATGTATGATTTTTTATATTTTTTAAAAGTTGTAATAAAAAATTAATAATTAATTATTTACTTGGAAAAAAATTACAAAAAATATGCATCACATCCAGACATGGTCCTCTAATTATTTCTAAAATATTATAAAAAAATATTACCATTTTATTCTGGTTAGCATGGTTAGACATTTACCTACTTCTTACTTTTTCCCTAAAATTTAACTACTACTACATTGAAATTTCAAATTTTCACCAAATAGATTTAAAAAAAAAAAAAAAAACCTAGTATTTTAGAAACTAAATTCAATTTCCTACATATTCTATTCTTACATACTTTTGAAATAATATACATAACTTATTCAAATTTTTATGTCAAGTTCCCTAACTCTAATTTTTTTTGAATTTTTTACCATTTAAGGGCCTATTTTTTCATGATGATCCTGTACATACCCTAGACATGTTAATAGGGAATGAAAAGAGGAAAAGAAGAAGAAAAAGAAGAAATTTGATTTTGATTATGAGTCTGAGAAGGCAGATGGTGATGCATTCATTGCAGCTTTGACAACTTGTGTAGGTAATGGTGAATGGTTAATTGACTTAGGTGCATCTTTCCATATGACATTTAATAGAGATTGGTTTTTTGAATATGAAGAATTTGATGGAGTTAAGGTGTACTTGGGTGATGATTCTCATTTAGAAATTTTTGGCCATGGTAAAGTTAAAATAAAGTTTCTTGATGGTAGAATAAAAAGGATTAATGGCGTGTTGTGTATCCCTAGATTAACAAAAAAATTGTTATCTATGAGAAACTAATAGATGCAAGTGTCCAAGTAGTATTTTCTTATGCAAGATGCAAGATGGTAAGAGGTGCTAAGGTGATTGTTAGAGGTTTCAAATATGGCACATTGTATAAGCTTGATGCATGTACTATTGCATGCAATAGTACTTCTATGAAAAGAAAGTATGTGGAACAAGTGAGGGTTTCACCTTTAGCAGATGGTCATGGATTTTGGGTACCTAAGGGTTCTATTTCTTCTAAGAAAAAGTTACCTATAGAGAAAACCATTTTATGGAACTAGACACTTGGCCACACTGGAAAAAAGGGTCTAAGGACCTTGAAAAATAAAACCCTTGTTGAAGGTTTGTCTAATTGTAATCTTGAATTCAAATTTTGTGAGCATTTCATTTATGGAAAATAAAATTGTATTTGGTTTTACACAAGTTCTCATAAATCTTGTGGTGTATTGGATATTATTCACTCTAATGTGTTTGGTCCTATAGATGTTCCTTTAATTGGTAAATCAACATATTATGTTTCATTTATTGATGATTTTAATATGACATCAGTACATTTTCTAAACAGTAAATATGAAGTTTCCAATTGATTTAAAGAATTTAAAGCAATGGTTGACTTGTAGACTAGAAAGAAAATAAAATGTTTAAGGATTGATAATGGCATTGAATTTTTCTCTAATGATTTTGATAGATTCTATAAAGAATGGGGTATTCATAGACAAAAGAACACTCCATATTCTCCACAACAAAATGGAGTTACATAAATAATGAATAGGACATTGATGGGGAAGGCTAGGAGTATGTTAAGTGGTGCTGGAATAGAACAAATATTTTGGGATGAAGTTGTTGCAACTACCTATTACCTAATTAATAGGTCTCCTACATCAACTCTTGTTGATAAGATACCTATAGAGGCATGGTCAGGTCACAATCCTTCATTAAGACATCTTAGTGTTTTTGGTTGCAAGGTATATGCACATGTACCAAAGGAGAAGCAAAAAAAGTTGGAGAAGAAAGCTATGAAATGTATTTTCATCGGATATAGTTATGGTGTGAAAGAATACAAGCTTTGGGATCCTATTGCACATAAGGTAATACACAGTAGAAGTGTTACTTTTAGAGAAACTAAGCCTTCTTCTATTACATTACATCCCTAACAAAGCAAACAAGAAGATGTGATTCAATTTCCTTCTATACCTGAGGAAGTTGAATCGAGGCCCAAGGATAGGCAACAATTTGAGGAGAGCTGATCTAGGTTTGGATCTTTAGAAGAGATGGAAGAACCTCTAACTCAAATTTTCGTAGGTGTACAAGGCATAGATAACTACCTAAAAGGTATTCACCTAATGATTGGAGATGTATTTTTCTCTTGAATACTAACATAGATGAACCCAGATCTATAGAAGAGGCACTATGTATGAATGATGTAGAATCCTAGAAGATTGCTATGGATGAAGAAATGGCATCTTTGAAAAAGAATGATACATGAGATCTTGTACCATTTCCTAAAGGAAGAAAACCTATTGGTTGTTGTATCACAAACTTTTTTGGATAGGCACACTTTTGCACTTCTAGGTTTTTGCACCTAAAAGGACAAAGGTATCCCACAAAAACTTAGGTGGTTCACTCAATAATAATGATAATATGGATGAAATATGCCTAAATGTAATGTTCTAAGGGTATGTGTAGGATCATGATGGGCCAGAAAGTGGCAATATGATGGGTATGTGGCTGATGACTTTTTATTTACCCAAAATTGATGAAATGAAAAGGGTTTTAAAAGGATATTCTCAGCTTTGCACCAATATAAATTATGCTTTACATTTAATTTAATAAGTAATTATTATTTATTTTCTCTTTGAATTACAACTAAAGTCCTGATTGATAGGTTGATTGAAAAACATCTATAGCTTTCAAAGCGATATCACATTTTTGAATCCAAAATAGTTGTCACATTCTAGGGCATACTATAGGATTAAAAAAATAAAAATTGAATTTCATGAAGTTTTGACCAAGTTAAGGTGGTTAGACATACGATTTTTTTATATTTTTTTGAAAAGTTGTAATAAAAATTTCTAATTAATTATTTACTCAGAAAAATTACAAAAAATATGCATCACATTGGGACATGACTCCTCTACTTATATCTAAAATTTTATAAAAAATAATTATCATTTTATTGTGGTTAGGGTGGTCAAACAGACACCTACTTCTTATTTTTCCCTTGAAATTTAAGTACTGCTCCATTGAAATTTCAAATTTTCACCAAATAGATATTTATTTTTAGTAAAAAAACCTAGTAGTTTAGAAACTACATTCAGTTTTCTACAGATTCTATTCTTACATATTTTTGAAATAATATAGATAACTTATTCAAATTTTTACATCAAGTTGCCTAACTTTGTTTTTTCTAATTTTTTTTCCACTTGGGGGCCTATTTTTTTCATGATGATCCTACACATACCCTTAAATGTAATGAACTGATAAAAAAATGAATTATTAATGAGAAATTTAAGAAATGTAAAATGTTTGAAAACACATTGTGATATGAAAACATACATTGAATGACCCAGAAATTACCATGAAACAAATAAAAAAACTATAGAATTGAAGAGGTGCACTTGGAAATGTGTTGTAAAATAGAATGGAGACTAGAAATGCTATTGATCCTGAAATTTTGACTTACTAGGATACTTACGCCTTTCTAGGCAACCTAGTCCCAAGTTTGGAAAACTAATCTAGAGCCCATTTCAGCCAAATAGGTATCGAAATCAACAAAAAACTCTAAAAAACATGTGCAGTGGGACTAATTATCCATTCATGGTGACTTAGTGTAGTTTGGATTTTTGAAAATCTAAAAGTGGAAATAAAAGCTCTCGGTCTACAATTTTTGTTCCTCTAGGTGTCTAGTTCTGAAACTGTCAAATTCATACCCGAAAGTGACATTTTATGGATATCTTGACCTATCCAAAAAGGAAATATCTTCAAAAAATTTTCAATTTATCCTTCAATGGTTTCCAAACCTTCAAAGTTCCTAAATCTGTAAACACACAAAAAAAGAAAGAGAAATGTTGAATCTTAGGGCATGGCGGTTTGCCTTGGTCAAACCCCTTCTAGGTAACTAAAAGAAATGAAGAAATAAGATGAAGCATGAACACATGAAATAAATAAATTAGAAACTTTCCATGATGATTGATCTTGAATTTATACAACAATGGATGAAGAATCTTCCCTTGAATGCCTTGGAAAGCTATCTTGATGACTTAGAACGCTAAAACCCTAGCTTCCTTGGCTTGAGAAAGATGATGAATTATGAATGAAAATTATTAGGTTCATGAATTATGGTTTAGAAGCTTGTTTATATAGGAAATCCACCTAAAATTCCTATTAATTTGATCCCAAAGGCCGACATGAAGGGAAAATAAACTTAAAATCCATTTTTTCCTACTCAAACCTCAAAAATAGCCCAAATGGGACTAAGTCACCAAGCTGGGTGAGTTAGTCCCACCTGGATGGGAATAATTCTCCAAAATGGGTGACTTGGTCCCACAGGGGCTCTTTTTCTAGCTAGAATGTCAAGGAATGAAGAAATTATATTTCTATGTTGTTCTATTTGGGTCTTTGTTCTATTTGGGTCTTTGATCAAATTAATCCTCAAGATGCACAATATGGAGCCATAAGGTCCTATTAAAGATGATGTAAAGGGTAATTAGGGATTGTGACACAAATTTTAATGTGAAAGTATGATTAAATACACTTTACAACATTAAAATGAGGTCAACATAGCCTAGAAAGGCACAACATCCAATGTTAATGACACATTACAACACTAGATTAGAATTAGGTTTAATTTATAAGCCTTCTATATGAATGTGAGAATGTCATTAAATATAATTTACAATAGTGAATTAAGGGGAAAATAGGTCCATTTGTCTAGAAAAGTGTGAAATTCTTTTACAACACCTTTACAAGACATTGTTAGATGCATTTTATTTAGTTTGCAAGGGCCCAAGACCTAATGTAGATATGTAAAACACCTGAAAACACTAAATCAAGGCCTCATTAAGTCTAATTTATCATTAATTATTCCCATATCAGGAAAGAGATATATTTATTTGTAATAGTTTTAAATGGGTGTTCAAGAGACATTGTTTCAGATGGAGGTATTGAAAAGTACAAAGCAAGGTTGTTTGCGAAAGGTTACCCTCAAGTTGAGGGTGTTGATTTTGGTCAGATATTTTCTCCTATTGCAAAAATGACATCCATTATATTTTTTCTTTCTATTTCTACTACTTATGATTTAGAGGTTGAGAAAATGGATGTGAAAACTACTTTCCTTCATGGTGATTTGGAGGAGGATATTTATATGACACAACTAGAGTACTACTTGGTGAAAGGTAAAACAAAGTTGGTTTGAAAATTGAAGAAAGTGTGGCTTAAAATAGAGTCCTAGGATGTGGTACCAAAAATTTGATACATATATGTTGAGTTTGGGATTTGAGTGTTCTAAATTAGATCACTATGTTTATTATAAAATTGATGTTGATGGTATGCTATTTATTGGTAGAGGGAAAGATATGATTTCAAAACTGAAATCTCAAATTGATACTAAATTTGAAATGAAAGATTCTTGGGATGGAAATCATAGAATGAACAAAAAGCTATGGGTTGGCCAAAGTAAGTATGTCAACTCAATTTTATAGAGGTTTGATATGCATGATTGTAGATCATTCTGTGTTCTTATTTTAGTTGGACCAAAGTTATCTATTTTAGATTGTCCAACATCTCCATAATAGATGGAAGACATGAAAAGAGTTCCTTACCAGAGTGCAGTTGGAAGTTTGATGTATGCTATGCTCTATACAAGACTAGATATTTCCCAAGCAGTGGGAGTTCTTTCTAGATATATGTCTAATCCTAGTAGAGTTCATTGTGATGTAGTTAAAAGAGTCTTCATATATTGAGAGGTACCTCATATTATTCATTATTTTATCATAGTAATATGTCTGAAGATGAGTTTTCCCTTAATATTCATGGTTATGTTTATTTAGATTGGGTAGGTGATGTTGATAGCAAAAAATCTGCCAGTGCTTGTGTGTTTACTTTATTTGGTGGTGCAATTAGTTGGATGAGTAAGTGATAGACTATGGTTTCTTTTTCCACTATTGAAGTAGAGTATATGTTAGCTAATCATTCTTGTAAAGAAGCCATTTGGCTTAAGAGACTATGCTCAGATATTGGAATAAAAAAGGTGTAGTGACAATTTATTGTGATAGTCATAATGCAATATGTCTAGCCAAAAACTTGACATTTCATGCTAGGATCAAGCACATTGATGTACAATATCATTTTGTTAGAGATATGGTCAAAGATGGCAGGGTGAAGCTAGTTAAGATAGAGAATTTGATGAATTTTGTTGATTATTTAACTAAGCCTGTGAGCACTGAGAAGTCTAGATGATGTTTAGAGACTATGGGACTTTTGGCCCCTATCAATTAAAGAGACATTTTTTACACTCTCACTTTTCTCTTGCAAGGTGTTCAACAAGTGAGAGATTTGTTGGGAAAATGTGTCTCAACCTTGCAATTATATATGATTATTTTTTATAGGATATATATGAATATATATATATATATATATATATATATATATATATATATATATATTTCCTAGTTACATCGATATGTGTATGCAATGGAAGCAAAGAGAAAAATGTGAGTGTGTTAAATTTTTTAAGAAACTTCTAAAAATGGTTGATATACATTAAATAATGATGTATTATAAATTTGGACCATTCATTATTAGGTTTTATATCTAATGGGGGATTTTTTTTGGCATGTCTTGCCCTAGAATGTAACCCTATTTTATGAGGGAATTGCATTACAGCTATGGTAGAGTGATGTATTCTGAGAGTCTGATAGTGTGTTGGAATATGTTGTCATTGATGTCAAAAGAGGATTAGAGAAATGTGTTGATATTATCTAGAAGCATATAGTTTTCATTGATGTCAAAATTGAAAATCATGCAAAAGAGATTGTTAGCATGTTGGCAAAGCATGAATGTGAGAGTAGTAGATCTAATGGGAAATTAGATAGTAGATTTGAACTAGGTTTCTCAAGATATTTCTATAAAGGTAGTGCGAAGGTTGAGAAATTGAAGTCTGCACCCATAAATTTTAATTTCTACTCTCAGGTGATAGGGCTTATTAGTTAAACCCTAGGTTGTTTGTAGTTATGGTGTGATAAACAAATCTTCTATTTTCACATTGAATATCAATGGAAGGTTGCTAGTAACTTAAGTTTATATTCGTGTGTTGGTGAATTTCCCCATTACGTAGGTTGGTGGGGTCCTAAAGGTACAAAGAGACAACTATATGTTGGCATGTCATGGGTTTACAATTGTTCACAACCTTTGACTAGAGGTTCTTATGTTTAGAATTTTAGTAACTTACTAATGGATCTATAAGGAGTAAGGATAAATTTCTCAGAGTGACAATGTGTGGTCAAAGGGTGATCCCACAATAGTGGTTTACAATTTTTTGGCCAAACTGGACACTAAAATATTTTTTTTTAACTAAATCTTCACTTTCGGGCACCTATAGTGGCTAAACCATGAGGAATTTCCAGATGATGCAAACGAGAGTTTCATGAAATGTTGTCTATAGATTCTAAATATATTTTTTTCAATATCTAGTGCTTCCACTTGGTTAGATAGTTTTTTATTAAATATTTTTTCTTAAATGAAGTTTCGAAGTCAAACCAATTATAATTCAAACATAGCGTGACTATATAATGCATAACTTTTTTTGTATGTATCAAAATTCAATTTTGTTTTCTTTGTTGGATCAAGAACTTCAATATTTGGTGCAATCATTTTTTATTTATTTATTTTTTGATAATATGCTATTTTTCCACATGTGCAAAATAGAGAGCTTGATTTTCAGTGAAAAACCTACATTCACAAGAAATTAAAAATAAATATAATAATTAAATTAAATTTATTTAAAATTATACTTTTGGGAAGCTTATAATAAGGACTAAATACTTACAAAAAATAAATTTTAAATGAATTCATTTGATCTCGAAAAGGTAAATCAAAAGTGATTTTTTATCAGCATTTTGATAGGTGTAAAGGAGACTCTGTTATAGGTATGGTTTAAAACTAGAGGGCTTCTATCCAAGGGGGTTTGATTTAAGGTAGTTTGATAAAACCCTCTTCAATTGTAGTGCTTTAAATGGAAATTTTAAAGGCTTAAATAATTATATTTTCTAAAAATATGTGATTTCAGCAAAAATTAGATCCTCCCAAAAATTGGAAACCAACTTTGTGGGATCACCCCAAAAAGTGTGAATGGCATCACAATATTCCAAGATTTCCTAGCCTATGTCATGAGGTTCTCAAGTTTTTAAACCTACTGACTTGGTGACTTAGCTAATGGAGTGGTAAGGAAGAAGGTTTTCTTTGTTTTCAGCGATGTCACAGGTTTTCAAGAGTTCATAACCCCTGACAAAATGGTTTTGGAGTTCAATTTTTTGGTGGATTAGCAATGGAGTGATAAGAAGAAAGGAAGCACTCTGAGTGGGACCCATTCATAATGACAAAGATGACACATGGCATGATGGGATTGAGTAAATAGTAGTCCACATCCTTGTGGATTACGATGCAATGACATGGCAATGAGGTGGATAGGTGACATCATCAATGGCTTTTGTTAGCATGACTAATGGTCATCGGTGAGACCTACTCAAATGTCTCTTCAACAAGCTGATAACTCTTTCATCGATGAGACATTGGAGAATTTCTAGGACTTTGAAGAAAGTATTTTCAACATGGTGATGGGAGTAAGATGATGACTATGGGACATAGTAAGGTGGATGTGGTAGTGAGACTTGGTATGGTGAGGATGATGTGTGTCCATGTTATAATTATAAAATGAATAAAAGGATTACACATGGCATAAATTAATAGTGGGTGGTGACATGTAGTGTCACGATGGCATGGGAACCACTTGTCTACAATAGCAAGGGTATTGGAATGAAAAAACCATATCGATGAGAGTTGACTTAATGTCTCTTCGATAGCCCGATGGCTATCTCATCGATGTAACTTTGGTGTATGAGTAGAGTCTGGGAAATGTCTCTTCGAAAAAGTGATAAGGTGAGAAGCTAGTGGGACCCGATTGTGACAAAAACTGATAGGTGGAAAGAACAATTGATCGATATGATAATTGGTATCATTGTTGCGAATTAGGTGGTGATGACATGGAGGCTAGATGACATGTGAGCCTACGAAAATTTCAAAGTGAGATTATTTTATTAGAGAGAGAAGTTAGCAAGTCTCTTCGATGTAATGGTGCACGATGGTCATAAGGTGATAGTCAATGGATGGACAAGATTGAAAATGAAAATATGAAGAATGTTGATCTGATGGTGGTGATTTAAAGGTCCTGACAAGATTGATGGAAAAATCACATCCTTGTTGTGAGTTGTGTGGCAATCAATAGACCCTGTGCATGACAAGCAAGTGGTAGATCGAAGAGAACGATGGATATCGATGAGACTATAATGGATGTCTCCTCAATAGTGTGATAAGCAATTTAAGATTCATTAGCATGACAAATACCTTTTGGTGGGACTTGGATAGAAGTCTCCTTAAAAATATGATGGTTTTCTATTGTGAATAACCCTAATATCGATGGAGATTCAAATGATTACTTATCCAACAATCAGGATTTAAAGGCATGATAGTGAATGAGGATCATAGGATTAGGGTACGAATGGAGAAGATTGATGACTAGAACTCAAAACCAAAGATTTTTAATGGCTTGATAGTGTGAACAAGGGTTCTCGACTAGTAACTGACTTAGAGGAATTAATTTATTGGTCTAGCTACACTTGTGGCCAATTGAATGAAGATTTTATCTCCAAAGGGGTAATACAGATCATAGATATGATCAAGAAAAGATCATATCAAATCTGATCATATGGATAATAGAATGTATTTAATGTAAATCTAATGTTGGAGCTTTGTAGGATTCTATTCCTAGAAAATTCTCTAAGGAAAAATTTAATGTTGTGAGGCTCAATGCATAGGTATGGTTTAGAGCAAGATATGTGGTAAACCCTAATAGGTGATTGAGATCAAATTAGATTTGACGAGTAGAAGAATGCATTGAATGCATAATCAAATTTTATGATTTGATAGAGAGAATGAGGAAAATTCTTTGTAACTGAATTCAATGTGGAATCAGCTCAATGTATAAGTAAAGTGAAAATGAAGATATTTGATAGACCCTATTATATGAATTAATGATGAGTTGGACAGTGGTGTGGAGCTCGAGGTATAGGTAGCTTGTTGGTGAAGTTTGCAAGTAAAGGAAACCCTAGCACAAGGTTTGAGATGATCTAAATGGTAGAGAGAATCTTGAGGTAGAGATTGTAGGTTGGTGGAGATAGAAGGCAATCAAATGTTGTCAAATTTTGAAGTCTGAAGCAAGTGTATATGAATAAAGAAATGTATGCACTTATATGTAGAGCTGAATAGTGTTACATCTTGAAAAATCATGTTGGAAAGATAGGAAGTTTTTTGTGTATTTTTGCAAGAAAGAGAGAGATGTGTAGTAGATAGAAAATGCATTTGTAAATTCCTAGACTTTAAAATAGAACATTATCTAGGTTGGAATTTAGAAGAGTGTAGATGTGTGAGACACTACAGAAAGGAAAGAAAGTGTAGTGCAGAGTAGAGGTATGTGTTTCTAAGTGTACAAATTCAGTAGCATAGCATGCATTGTATTGAAAGCAACAATGTACTAAATGTAATGATACATTCTAGGTTGTGTAGAACCAAATTGTATGCATATATAAACTTGTGATGTTGTACTGAGTTGTGGCTCAGATTATGGGATTAATGTCTCCTTGGAATGGGTGTTCCTAAATTAGGTAGTTGATACTTGGGTTGTTTCCCTAAAACATTGTAACAAAGATTTCATTTGTGACATTGGATTTGAGCAGTGGACTCAAGCAACCTTTATGACTATGGTTTTTCCCATATTTAGTTTTCCATGTATATCTAGTGTTGTGGGCATGTGTGTGTTGATTTTCTATTTTCATATTCATGTTTGCATTTTCAATTTTCAATCTACACATTATGAGTTTGAGGAAAAAGTCTACACAAAGTATTTGGAGCTAAGAAAGTAATCTGCATAAAGTTTTAAGAGATATATTTTGGTATCTACTGATTCACCCACCTCTCATCAGATCATTGCGTTCCAACATAAGAAAGAGCATCATAGTCATAGAGAGCATGGAAAGGAGACATTCCAGTAGATATACGGTGAGATATGTTGTGATAGTGCTCCCCTATGTGTAACCACTTCACCCAAGCACCTTGCTAATTTGAAACATAATTTCTCAAATACCCCTCTATCTACTTATTGACAATTTATGTTTGTCCATCCATTTGTGGGTTATAGCTTGCGGTAGGAGTAAGTTCCATACCTATCAAATGAAATAATTCCTTCCAAAAAGAAATAATAAATCTATTGTTTCTATCACTAACAATGTTCTTTGCCAACCCATGTAATATGAAAATTTCTCTAAAAAAAAATCTGCTACTTGACGCACACCTTAAATTTAGAAGTGATAGGAAAGAAATGTGCCTTTAATTTAGAAGTGCTAGGAAAGATATGTGCATACTTTGTCAACCTGTCTACCACCACAAATATACAATCATTACCTTGAGCTTTTGAAAAAATCGATGATGAAGTCCATGGATATTCTTTCCAACTTATGCTGAAGAATTGGGAGTGGTTGAAGCAAACCTACTAGATAAATCTACTCGCCCTTCTTTTGTTGACATACCATGCATCCCATAATATGAGTGAGGATATATTCTTTCATTCCCTTCCATGCAAAACTTTCTCGAGCTTTCTTATATGTCTTATAATACCCTTGGTGACCAGCTAAAGGAGTATCATGGAATACCCTCATTATCTTCTCCTTTATCTTAGAAATAGGTGCCAAGTATACCCTATTCTTGTTAAAGATAAAACCATCAACAATGATGTACCTGTCATCTTCCACCTTCCCATCCAAAATTTTAGTATCAAATGAATCCTTAGCATATTTTGAAATTATATTTACTTTCCAATCAGCAGTGATAGTAGAAAGAGAACATAGGGAAGGCTTCCTAGAAAGTGCATCAACAACTACATTTTTCTTTCCTTTTATATATTCAATCTCAAAATCATAAGCTTGAAGTTTACTCACCCATTTATGTTGGTGATTATTCAAATACTTTTTATTCAAAAATACATTTAGAGTATTATGATCATTCTTAGCCAAGAACTTACCATAAACTAGATATTATTTGAACTTGTCTAGAGCATGCATAAATGCCAACATTTTTTTCTCATAAATAGAGTACCCCTTTTCAAAAGAATTCAATTTTCTACTTTGAAATGCTATAGGATGTCTGCTTTGAGTTATAATAGCTTCAATACCTTCCCTAGAAGCATTACATTCAACAATGAATGGAAACGAGAAATCGGGAATTGAAAGCACTAGGTAGGAGCTCATTACCTTTTTGAGTATTTCAAATCTACCTTGAGCTTCTTCTATCCAAAAAAGGGCTCCTTTCTTAGTAAAATCAGTCAAGGGGGCAGCAAGCTGAGAAAAAACTCTTAAAAATCTTCTATAGTAGTTGCACAACTCAAAGAACCCTCTCAACTAAGTAAGATTGGTTGGTGGTGGCCAATCTATTATAGCCTATATCTTATGTGGGTCAACCTGCAATCCCCATGAGCTTATGATGTGTCCTAAATACCAAATTTTAGTCAAACCAAATTAAAATTTAGACAACTTATCATAAAAGGATTGCTGCTCCAAAATACCAAAAATTGTATCCAAGTGTTCTAGATGCTCCTTCCAATTTTTATTTTAAATCAAGATATCATCAAAGAACACTATTTTTTTTTTTGAGCTACCTACTAAAAAATTTATTCATTGTAGATTTGGAATTTTTCGGTGCATTCATGATACCAAATGGCATGGAAAGAAACTCAAAATGACCATAGCAGCAACGAAAAGCACTCTTCTCTACACCTTTCCTCATACGACTTTGATGGTAACCTAATCTCAAATCTATTTTAGAGAAGTAAATGGCCCCATGTAACTCATCAATAAGTTCATCTATCCTTGGTATGGTATACCTATTCTTAATTTTTTTCTTATTTAGGGCTCTATAATATATACACATTCTCATTGTGCCATCCTTCTTTTTAACCAAGACTATAGAAGAGGAAAATGGACTTGAACTGGGCCTTATGAAACCAAAATCAAGAAGCTCTTGGATGGTTTTTTCTATCTCATCCTTATAAATACCTGGATGATGGTAAGGAGTAGTAATCACAGGTTTGTCACCTTACTCTAACTTCATGACATGTTCTAACCCTCTATTTGGTGGTAACTCGGGAGGCAAGTCATTGAAAATAAGACTATGCTTATCAAGAATAGATTGAATTTAAAAATGATTTTTACCTTGCTTCTTAGAAGATTTGGTTTTATGGATCAATATTTTTGCTTCCCAAGCTACTTGTCCCCTTTTGAAATTTCTTTCCATCCTTTTTGTTGAAACTACTCTAGGTGCTCCATTCGAATTGCCTCTTAACACAATCTCTTTCCCATTGGCTTGGAACTTGAACTCCATGGTTTGGTGGTTCGTATAGTATCCTCCAATAGAATACAACCACCAAACACAAAATACAACATTAATTTACCCTATTCCAACCACATAACATTCATCACATACCTCATAGTCATTCAAGGTTATTTTGAGTTGCCAAATCATTCAAGTACATAGTATAGTAAAACCACCAATAACAGTAACATTGAAACTTTCAAAGTCTTCAGTTTTCAACCCTCTCTTTCACACATAACCCTCATCTATAAAGTTATAAATTTCATCACTATCTATGAGAATTGTTATCCTTTTTCTAGCTATAACTCCATAAACTTTGAAAGGACGATACCTAGGTTCTCTTGATAGGGCTGCTATAGTATCTCCCTTACTATTTTATTTTTCTTCCTCTAACTCTACCACCTCTTTGGAGTCATGTAGATCCTCATTATCATATGTATCTGAATCTAAAACTACCTCAATAAGATGCACATGTCCTTTTCCCAGACATCTATGCTCTTCAGACCATGGTTCCCTATAGTTAAAAGAAAGCTTCTTTCTTTGAAGTTCAAATTTTATCACATCATCCAACCTATTTCAAGTTGAATTTGGAACATTATTTTGTGGGGAAACAATGAAAATATTTTTCTAAAATTTCCATTTATGTTTCCATGAGTTTGAAGGTTTAGTTTTATGGACACTCACTTTCTTGGGCACATGAGACTTCAAGCTGCAAACTTCTTTTTATCGCTTCCTGCAAGGTGGTGGGTGAGAAAGGCTTAATAAGTCCCTTAACATGTTCTTCAATACATTCCAATAAAAGGTATATGATCCCTTTTTCAGACATATCTGAAACCATAACAACAACCTTTTCAAAATTTTCAACATACTCATCTATTGATTTTTTTTGTTTCAAACTAGAAAATTCCTTAAAATACTCGTCATCTTTAAGCTAAAATCTATAAATAATTATTTGATGAAATCATCAAAAGAAGTTACCTTATCATGACCTTTAGTAGTCATTCCATGGTACCACAAATCATAGGCAGGTCCCTCCAAGTGCAAGGTTGCATATTGTATGGCATCTTGTTCCCTCATTGGACTAAGTGTAAAATAGGTCTATAGTTTTTGTAAGCATGATCTGGCTAAGATTTTATCAGTTTCGTCAAAGGTAGGGGCTGAAATTTTATTGATTTTTCTCTTAAGTTTCCCTCCACTAGAATCATGGTGGTGCTTATAACATCTTACTACCATCAAACTTTTCACTTGAGAGACATAGTCATTGTATGATATTTCACTTTTAAACCCTTCATCTCGATTCTCATAAGAAACTCTAATTGTTGAAAGATCTTTATCCAGATCCTCCATGGGATTAGGGGTTAGGTTAGTTGTTGGAGTATCACCTTCATGTAAGAAAATTTATTTTGAGGGTTTTTTATTTCTCTTTTTTGACTCAGAAGTGTTACCCTTGTCACTAGGTATTGTTGGATTTTGTATTTTCTCAACCAATAACCTCATCATATTTCTTGTCTCAACAAGACTATCAATAGTTAGTTTTTGACTCCTTTTTAGTTCTTGGAGAAATTTCTTATGCATTTCATCTGCATTGGCCAGTATCTTATCCCTTCAAGACACAAGTACACTTCCTTCTAGCTAAGGATTTAAGGTAATTTTCTTCTACTTCTCCTGCTACAAATACCTCTTTTCCCTATCACCTTGCTACATAGAAAATTTTAAACCCTCAAAATTGAAATACCATATCTCTGATACCATTTTAATAACCCTCATAAATTTTTTTAGTTTTCTATTAAATATTTTCTCAAAAACCCATAAAAAGAGAAATTGGGTGCAATAAAAAATCAACTATATTATTCAAATTTAGCATAAAAAATTGTACCAAGGGAAAAATCAGGACTTGATTCTATTATTACAATTTTAATACATTATTTTTTCTATTCCTGACAGTAGCAAACAACCCAAAACCCTGCTAAAATTTGCACAATGAGAAAGGGCAAACAAACCCACAAATAGCAACAAAAATGTTGTATCTTCTATTACAAAATCACCAACACTCTAAATAGAGTTTTGGTAGCATAAATACATGAATAAACTATAATATAAAAACTACCAAACTCATAACAATGGTAATATAAAACAATTTGAAAATCTGAGCACTCCAAAACATAAACCCTGCCAAACACCTCAACCAAAAATCCACATAAAAGCCATCTTTCAGCACCAATGCAATTCTTTTGTGAATTCATTCCTATAGACCCTTAGATACATTATCCTTTATTCCAAATATCCATGGGTTTCCAGCCTTAGATATCATCCCTATATTTTTTATAAAACTTTAGAGGAGTTTCACAATCTATGAATAGAGAAACAAGCATAAACTCAATCCAAACTACTAAAACAAGTAATAAAGGATGCCAAACCTTGTAGCCCAAAATCCCAATGCCTAGAATGAGTGGTTTTCATGTGAATACTTGTATCTCCTCAAGCCAAGTGTTGAAAGCACAAAATCATTCATCTAAAACAAGATGCAAAAGAAGAAACGTCATCTTGCATCACTACTAATGCCAAAAAAAGAAAAAATCAATCTTCCCAAAGAATTCACATCCAAAATTGATTTAATAATTTATTTCAGAAATCTTTAATATTCTCCCCAAAAATTAATAATTTAATAATCTTGAATAATGGACCTTCTCCCAATTAAATTGTCAAATTCAAATTTTATTTTTACAGGACACCTAGCCTACTAAAAATAGAAAGTTTTAAAAATTAAAAAGGGGTCATGATATAACACAAAGGGTATTTATGGTTGACAAGGCTAGTAATTAATAGGTTTGCAACAAGGATTTCAAAATTTTAAAGACTGGTAAAACCTTGACTATAATGTTTGAGTAGTAATCTGAAATTCACCTTTGATCATCAGATAGAATAATATAGTGATGTTGGAATCCTAAAATAATAGAGATTCAAAGAAAGATCAAAAGATATAAGGATGAGGGAAAGAGATATTAATTCTAACACCTAAGGAAACTCACAACAATGATTAATGATTCATGCAAACAAATCCCCCAATAATTTTTTTTTTTGCTTAAGCTAGATTCAATCCACAATATAAAAAAAAATAGTGTAATCTTCAAAGGAAATTGAAAGATTTTTAGATCATGAATATTCATACATATACCCAATTGCTAGCACAATATGAATAAACATTCACAGTTGAACTTGATGCAATATAAAGGTTTAGTCTAACTATACACAATAACTCACAATTAACAAGCCACTAGTAGTATGAACCAAAGATTGATCAATATCATCAACATTTCACCATTAATATGAATGAACTAAACTAGAATTTGAGAATCAAAAGCAATAAACCATGATACTTTCAAAGATAACATAAAAATTCACCCAATCAATGATTAATTTACATTAAGTTATCTAGTACTCACTCAACAATCTCTAGTTCTTCCTCTCATATAACTAACTCCTAGTGATTTCTTGTACAGTTGAAAATCTAGCTTCTAGTCCCTTACAAATGAGATGGCTTTTTCCTTATATAGATATTACATTTCTAAACAAGGGATAGGATTTAATCCATTTCAAAGGCCTAGATTACATCAACATTTAATTTGAAGCTCATAAGGTTTCAAAAAATCATGCCTCTTTTACATGTAATCAGGAAATTTAGTCACATGTATGGTTCAATGAGAAACAATATCCTCCATAATTTCAATGAACAAATATTAGAGGAATAAAAACATCCTCCTTAGTTGCCCTTTTTAAAATACATTTCCAATTAGTAGGAACAAATTCTCATGCAGATTTGTATTAAATATTGATATTTACCATAGTGAATAAGGCCTTGCACAAATCCACATGCATGTTCATCTTGTAATTTCAATTCATTTATTCCTCCCTCCAATTTATGACACTGATTCATATGTTGGTCCTCTACTAAATTGATCCCTCAATGCATCTTGAAATGCACCTGTCATAAAATACCATAATTTAAACTTCCAAAAATGATAAATTTCCCTTAATTAAAATATTTAAATTTGTCAATTTATAGTCCATTAAGAAAATTTTGATTTTCGAAAAACTTTTCATTTTTGGATATTTCCATTTCTAGAAAAAAAAATTATTTAGGAAAAGAGTCCATTTTGGAAAAAAAAATTGCATTTCAAGCAAAATTTTCCATTTCTTAAAAAAATCTATTTTGAGAAAAAATTTCCATTTTGGGAAAATTTCAATTTTTGGAAAAATTTCCATTTCAAAACAATTTCCTTTTCCAAAAAAATTCCCTTTCAAGAAAATTTCCATTTGAAGAAACTTTCCTTTTCAGGAAATTGTCTTTTGAGGGGATTTCACTTTTGAGGGTTGGAGCAAGGCGGAAGCCAGAGGGTTCGGTGCCAGTGAGTGAATTTTTCACTTTTGAAGGAATTGGTCCACCGTAGGCCAGAGCAATGTGGAAGTTGGGGGGTTGGGCGCTGGTGAGTGAATTTTCCACTTTTGAGGGAATTGGACCATTGTAGGCTATAGTAATGCAAAAGCTCAAGGGTTCAGTGTCGGTAAAATGACATGAGTGGAATAACATCCCACACTCAGCTTTTCACAACCAAATTTTTGCAATGCCTCAAAACTTAATATTTTCTAATCCAACTTATTTAGGCATGTGGAGAGTTGGACATCGAAGGCATTAATTGTTTAATCCTTGAAGTTTTCACCCATTTCTTGAGTTGTGAAAATCTCAATTGTAGAAGTTGGAGGTTACAACACCAATCGGTGACATACCTGTATAGAATTCCCTCAAATCCCAAATACTTAACAAATTTCAGGTTTATCCATTTTTTGCATGTAGAAAAATGCACAAGAATAGAACCTAAACCTATTTCTTGATGATTTGAATCATTTTTAAAAATATAGAAATTTGGATTGTGGAAGTTGGGGGGTCCAACACTAGTGCAAGAGACTTTAACATCTGCATGGCAACTTTTTCCATGAATTCTTTTGTAATGTTTCAAAACTTAGTTACTTCAGTTCTAACTCATTTAGGCATACATAGAAATGAATTTTATAAGCACTAGATGCTCAATACTTAACATTTGCACCCCTTTTTTGAGTTGCAGAAATCTTGATTGTAGAAGCCAAAGGGACTCACACTGGCGCAACAGACCCTGACATCTGCATGGTGACAACCCACATAGAAATTTCCATAATTCAACTTGAGTAGACAAGACTTACATGAACCTTTAAGGAATCAATGATACATCAAGAATCCAAAGAAAAAATCAACACAAAAGCCAGAAAGTGAAGGCAAAGCAAAGCAAAAGAGGGGGTCACTACTTTTAGCAGGGCATGTATACAAAATGCACAACAAATGGGAAGTCTATAGGGAAATGCTCTAGATCATTTGGATGACAAACATGAATCATGAACCCAAAATCTTTGGTTCTGACCCTCACATTAGGTCAATTGTTAAACCAAAGAATCAAAACCAATGAGTGATCTAATCCTTCATATCTGAAAATCCAAGTGTGTGTAGGTGTATTAATTTCCCTCAAGTCACTTCAAAAACCTATGTTCTATCAAGTTAAGCTACATGAATGATTCTACTCCAAAAGCATCCTATGTATTTCCTCACTACTAGTCGAGCATGCATAGTCCCAATGAGGTTATCATTGTGATTCTTCTGAAGATAGCTTTGCGGCCAATTGGGCATCGATAGCCCCAATAGACTTATTCAGATCCTCCTGAAAGTTGAATGCTTTCTAATTTTTTCATGATTTTTTCTCTTTTTCTTTTTGTTTTATTTCATCATTTCTTTTCCTTTTCCCTTCATTTCAACCTACAAGTAATGAAGCTTGCACTTAGGGCTGAGAATCATAGTGGTGTTGAAGTAGAAATTTAAGATTTCTCACTTAACAAGACATTGCACAGGACCCCACAACAACCTCGAGATTCTTAAGATGTAATAGATATAAGATTTTAGAATATTTAAGAGTCATCTTAGGCCAATGACTTATCCTCTTTATATGTTTAGCCCATATGACAGTAAATAGAGGACCTTCACCTTCTATCCCAAAAATGATATGATTGATGTTTGTCAAGGAAATACCTAAAATAGCCCGAGCCACATAAACTACCCAACCATAAAATAGAGGAACCCAAACTAGAGATTAAAAGAAAAAACTAACATAGAGAAATCAAGAAAAATCCAAACCTAAAAAACCCAAAGTAAGAAAACAAAACAAAATAAAAGCAAAATAAACTAAAGAAACCTAACCTACAATAAAGTGTAAGCAAAAAACATTTATTTAGATCAAATTATGTACAAAATACTCAAAATGGATCATGTTCAAACAAGGAAAGTTGATACCCAAACCTAAATGAATCCTCAGTGCATGTATAAGTAGTAAGGTTATAGTAACATTCCTAAACCATGGAAACTTATCCTTATATTCAACAAGGTAAATCTCAATATTCCATCATTCAAATTCAATGATATAAATAGGAAAAACCAAAAACTGATGTGATTCATGAGGCCCATGGTTAATCTATATACATGTTCTATTTCTTGCATCACCATAATCAAAATGATGAGCATAGCTATGAGCAAGAACAAGGGAAGTTGTAACAAGGAAAGAAACAACCTGGATGTCCTCATGTGAAGGTAGTGGTAATTTATGGTTCAAACCATAAGTGGTATCATCAAACCTTGCACTAGCATCTTTAGGAGGATGTAGTTTGTGGTGCAACATTCCTCTCACATTGTAGATTTGTAGGTTATAGGGACTATCATTAGGCAACATACTATGCAAAGTATTAAAAAGTTCAAGTGCATGAAATGATATACTTGATTTTGTAGGCACATGAGGCTAAGAAAATGAAGGGTTTCATCAAGACTATCCTTGTGATCAGCAACTTCAATTGCCTACCCCTATAGCAGGCCCATAATAAGGTATTGATTTTTTGTATTATGTGTATCTTCTTGATAGTTGTCCACAAAGGGTATCATGTCATTTGCTTTCATTTCCTACACTTCACCTTTTGTTTGACAAGACCACATGTCCTAAAAACATGATATGGATGAATTTTTCCTATGATGGCCATTTGAATATAACAAGAAATCATAGTTGGGAAAAGCAAGAGAAATCCATATTGTAGCTAGTAGATGACTTTGTATATTAGCTATAGTGATATCTTCTGAATCCTCCTCTCTTGGTAGCTCATGTATCAATATTTGATTAGACTCTTCCTCAATTCATTGCACATTAGAGAATCCATCTATTGGTAGCATTTCCTCATGTCCATCACTACTATGTGTAGAAATAATATCTTTATCTTCATATAGTGCCTCAACTATTCCATCAATAGGAGGCTCTAGCATTTTATTTTTTCTATCCTTGAGTATAGAGTCACTCACTTACCCTGTGTTGACCATCATGATATCATATCTCATCATCAAGGAAATTAGACAATTCTCCTTCCACATCCAGGGGGCTAAAAGTTGGTCTGCAATTTCCTTCTAGGTATATGACATGAAGCTAATTACAAAGCATATGCACATTGTTCTGAAAAGGAAAGGACCCTTGATTTCTAATATATGACTCAATCATTTGGTATATTATATTATCATTTGTGTTGCATTATATCTCCTTTTTTTTCTCTCAAAATCTATGGGTGTATTATACTCAAATAAGCAGTGATTTGGTCTGCATTCTTCTAATTCTATAGTAATAGTGTGGAACTCAATGTTGGATTGTTTTTGTAGTTCCACTTGCTCCTTAATTTGTCTGATTACTATTTGACACAATATGCATGTGAATTTTGAATGTGTTGAATAATCTATCTTGCACCAAATTGGTAACAACTCCTCGAAATCTATCCTGTATTACAAGTCGGACCAATCTTTCATGAGCCTTGTAACAAATTTTCATATTCTAAACCTTCATTATATCTTATGGAGCAAATTTGATCAACAACCTTGTTCCCTTGTGGCTCATTTGAATATTTTGTTTCAAGAGCTTGGTTACCTCCTCTTAGAGAAGCCACATCTTCAAGTTTCATTCTTTCTAAGCAATCATCATTACTTTTTGTTGTCCTAATCATTTCAGCTTCTTCCTTCTCGTTTTCATCGTTATTGGTAGTTGTTTCAACATTTATTGCTATGGATTTTTCCAATTCAGAATTTATTGGCCCTTTTTCCACTATAATGTGTTCTTTAGATAGCTCTTTCTCACCTATACATGGTGGCTCTATTACACTTTTAGCTTGATTGATAATATTTCTTCATGAAGGACATGTCAGTTTTGAATGTTCTACATTGTGCACTCTGCACCAATTGGAAAAGAGAACATCTTATAAATATTTTCCATCCTTACTACTCGGTTGATTTTTAACCAGTCTTATGAAGCCTTCAATTGCAACATCGGTAAGTTTTTCTTCTAGATCTATAGGAGCTAATGGTTTGTGTAGGTCCCAAAAGAAAAGATCCCACTACAAAGCCATTTCCATTCTACCCAAAAAGGTTAAGCATTCTAGCTCATTGTGTCTAGAGGTATTATGGATTCTACACTTTTCTAATAATGCAAGTTGATGCAAATTATTGTGATGTAATCACGTATTAAAAGAATCATGAAGTTGGGCAATATCAATTTGGAATTGTTGTTCCTCCATCTCAACTCAGATTTTTTTTGTATTTTCAAATTTTCTTATTTTTAGATTTTTTGAATATAATGAGATCTATCATATCTCAAATGTGTACATGAAGGATTATTAAGCTTCCACCTTATGTTACCTACACTCAGTCCTCCTTCTAGCGTCAATTTTTTTGATGATTATTTGAGCACTGCACAACACAGATATAACAAGAATGTTCTACAGGGTCTCTCTTAAAAGGTGATTATTTACAGAAAAACTTTAGAAAATAACCCCAAGGTCTCTAAATTTTGGTCTTGATAATGCAAAAAATAGATTAGTTATGATGTGATTTTTTGTTAACACAAACGATATTTATGGTTTACAATTCTAGAACTTATAGGTCTACGACAAGGATTTCAAAAGTCTGATTACAGGTAAAACCTTTACTATAATATTTGAGTAGCAATTTTAAATTCACCTTTGATATGTAGAACAATATAGTGATGTTGGAATCCAAAACTAACATAGATTCAAAGAAATACCAAAATATCTAAGGGTGAGGGAAAGAGATCCTAATTGAAACACCTTAGGACATTGAAAACAATGATTAATGCTTCAGATAGATAGATCCCCCAATAAACCAATTTCTACTTAACCAAGATTGAATCCACAATATAACAAAAAATGGTGAAATCTTCAAAGGAAACTGAAATATTTTGAGACTATGAATATTCATACATATATCCAATTGTTAGTGCAATATGAACAAGCATTCATAGTTGAACTTGATGTAATATAAGGTTTAGTCTAACTATACACCCCAACTCACAATTAGCAAGCCACTAATAGTATGAACCAAAGATCGATCAATGTCCTCAACATTTCACCATAAATATGAATGAACTAAACTAAAATTTAAGAATCAAAAGCAAGAAACCATGATACTTTCAAAGATAACTTGAAAATTATCAATCAATGACCAATCTGCATTAAGTTATCCAATATCTACTCAACAATCTCTAGTTCTTTCTTTTCTACAATTGACTCTTACTGGTTGCTTCTATAGTTGAAAATATAGCTTCTAGTCCCTTACAAATGACAAGACTTTGGCCTTATATAGATATTACATTTTTGATCAAGGGGCAAGATTTAATTCGTTTTAAGGGCCTAGATTACATTAGCATTTAATATTTGGAGCTCATAAGGTTTTTGCAAATCATGCCTCTTTTACATCCAATCAAGAAATTTAGTCACATGCTTGGTTCAATGAGAAAAAAATGTTCTCCTCAATTTCGATGAAAAAATCCTCATTGGAGGAATAAAAATATCCTCTAGCTTGGTTGTCCCCTTTAAAATACTTTTCCAGGTGCTAGGCACAAATTCTCATGTAGATTTACATTAAATATTTTTATTTTCCATAGTGAATAAGGCCTTGCACAATCCCACATGCATGTTCATCTTATCCTATTAATTCATTTATTCATCCCTCCAATATATGGCATAGTTTCATATGTTGGTCCTTTAATGAATTGATCCCTCCAAGCATCTTGAGAAACACCTGTCATAAAATACCATAATTTAAACTTCCAAAAATGATAAATTTCCCTTATTTGGAATATCTAAATTTGTCAATTTATAGTCCATCAAGAAAATTTCATTTTTTGAAAATTTTCCATTTTTGGAAATTCAATATTTTTGGATTTTTTTCTATTTGAGGAAAAGATTCAATTTTTGGAAACAAATAGAATTTCAAGAGAAAATTTCCTATTACCTAATTTTTAGCTTTCAACTGAAATTAGGTTTAGTGTTTTTTTTTTTGTGTTGTTCATTAAAACATTTAAAAGATAAACCATAAGTCTGTGAAGTTCAATATGCATGAAAAAAGATCGTCAAATGAGACAAATTAAATTTCCATTCCAATGTTGCAATTACAAAAAATGAGAAAAGAAAATCATGTGTACAAATGTAATCCTTTATTGATAATCATGAAGTGTACATGTCCCTCACAAACCAAGGGACTAACTTTACTTATTCAATAAAAATAAAGAAACAATTTATACATGAATAAGTAAAAAAATAGAATGTGCATATAAGGGTGGAGACTAATCATTGCTTGAGAATGATTAGTTCTGAAGGTGTCATCCTTTCCCTACTATTGTCCCTGAGCTGCTTATGTCCTTCCCAACTTTGTAGTGCTCCTCGCTTCTGCATCTGGAAAAAACAATGACATTAGAGCAATACTCTAAGCAATGAAAGATCTCAAACCTTACATGAAAACCTACCTATGCATGTATAAACTAATCCCTAAGTGCATTAAATAAGTATGCAAACCTTAGATGTCCTGAAAAACAATGAAGTCATCAAGCACATCCAAACTATGCATCTATTTTTCTAACTTGATTGGTTCATGTGTAGATTTAGGAAAAGTTTGATTACTATTTTGATTCAATTAAATATATCATGTGGGGTAAATATGGCTCCCATGAGGGTAGAGCTCAACATGCTTTGAGAGAAATCAGAAATCGAACTTGATAAAAAATATACTTTTTATTAATGCATTAAATCAATATGGAATCACACCAATTCATCAAATTTCATTATCATATTCAAAATATGCATCAAGTTAAATTATGCATCTCTTAAATAATGAGGGAAAAATTTTGAGTATTGTCAAGTCCCTCTCACCTTAACCCTAATGTATAGCAACATATCACATTGGACATTGAGATTTTAGGTCACTGACATAGGTGACATGTGTCTTCCCACTAGGATCAAAGTGAGGAGATAGTCTTAAAGTGTGGCACATGATTGAAAAGGAAAACAACTATTGAGGGAATCAGGTAGTAAGCATGTGGGGAAGCAAGCATTGTTATGGAAGCCATGAAGGTTACGAGAGAAAAATGCATGGTACATGTCAATGCAAGGAAAAAATTAGTGGATATGCTCATAATCTTTCATGCAAGGGTTTTGGTCATCATAAATGATCCAACATGGATCAAGATTGCATGTAAGAAATGAAGGAACCCAAGTTCAGAATGATACAAATCAATTCCTTGAGAATAAATATGCATAACAGTGATATGGAGAAGCAATTCCATCAAACAAGAAGTCCACAAAATGGAACATAGCATCAAAGAAGTAGTGATCCATAATCTCTAGAGGATGACAGTGTTATTCGATGTCAATATTATAGAGAAGAACACCATTTGAAATGCATGTAGTCAAGGAGATACCTAGTAACTTCTGGGAAATTAGGGGTAGTCCATAGGAATAAGATGTATTCTCATATCATGCAGTACAACAACAAAGACAAAGTTCTGATTTTACTGAAGGCAAACAAGAAATGGCTACAAGATATTACATTACAAATGAAGAAGAAAGGAAGGGTAGTAAAAATTTTCAACTGCCCTGTTTGGTGTCACATAATGATTAACGTCCATCTAATTTTTCTTAAGTTTCTTAGACCCAAGGATTACCTCCACAAGTTATATGTAGTTGACAATAACCTTATTGATGGAAGTAGAGAAGCAATCAAGTTTCACAACTTACAAGTGTAACTTTTAATAGGAATGAGATATTTGCCACAACTGGCTGCAAAATTTGTTGTTTTGAGACAATGAAAATGATTGAAATTTAACAAAAATGGAAAGAGTAATGTGGAGTTGTAAGCATGATGAACAATCTATGCATAACAAACTATATACAAGGAAGAAAAAAAAAGCATTCTAGGTATAGAACATCAACATTGACATAAATTCCAGAAATCAATGCATATTTAAAGTCGACATGATAGTCATGATAGGGCAGTGATAGTTGCAAATCACAGTGCAAGGATGAGACTTCATGACAAGTCTATAACGAACCTTGACAGGTATGACAAAATGACATTCTTTGAAAACTTTTATGAGTAAATAAGCTTCAAAAGGTATTCGACTATGCTGGTCATGGTGCCAAAGTTTCATATGGTAGAGGTTGGAAGGCTCCAAGGTGTTTCAATCAAAGGATGCATAGTACTTGTACATAGTTAGAATGGAAACACTATTGGTAGAGAGTTTATGGCTTTGAATTTATGGGTACTATAGTTTTTCACAAGTTTTTAAGACCTTGTGTAGAGTGTGAGTCAAAGCATCAAGAACTTTATGATACAGTCATCTCTAGTGGAGTAGGATGGCCAAAAGGTCAAGATGAAATGATAGCATGCACACTAATATCCACAGTGAATAGTGACTAGTGAGTAATTGGTTATGTGCAAGATCATGCTAGGCCAAAAAGTGGCAATATGATGGGTATGTGACTAACAACATATTTTTTACCCAAAATTGATCAAACAAGAAGGGTTTTTTAAGGAGATTCTTAGATTTCCACCAATATAAATTATGCTTTACTATGAATTTAATAAGTAAGTATTATTCATTTTCTATTCAAATTATGACTAAAGTCCTGATTGATAGACTGATTGAAAAACATCTATAGCTTTCAAATGGTATCACATTTTTTGAATTCAAAATATGTGTCACATTCTATGCTTTGCATACTATAGGATTGAAAAAAGAAAAAATGAATTTCATGAAGTTTTGACCAAGTTAAGGTCGTTACACATATGAGTTTTTTATATTTTTTAAAATTTGTAATAAAAAATTCATAATTAATTATTTAATTAGACAGGGTTGGGGCCCTAGCTTGGTTGGCTAAATCTTTCCTGTAGCAGGAGGTTGGTCACAAGTTCTAGTCTCCCCACCAGGTGGTGGGAGGCTTGTCGCCACGCCTTAAAAGTTTTACCCAGACTAGCTTTATAGGGTCGTGCTACCCATTCCTCAAGTAAAAAAAAAATATATATTTATTTAATTAGACAAAAATTACAAAAAAAATATGCATCATATCGGGACATGAGTCCTCTACTTATATATAAAATATTAAAAAATATATATCATTTTATTGTGGTTAGGATGGTAAGACAAACACCTACTTCTTATTTTTTCCTTAAAATTTAAGTACTATTGCATTGAAATTTCAAATTTTCACTAAATAGATTTCTTTTTTTCTAAAAAAAACCTAGTAGTTTAGAAACTAAATTCAATTTTCTATAGATTCTATTCTTACATATTTTTGAAATAATATAGATAACTTATTCGAAATTTTACGTCAAGTTGCCTAATTTTGATTTTTCTAATTTTTTTTCCATTTAAGGGCCTATTTTTTCATGATGACACTACACATACCCAATCATCATAGTAAGCAGTGTTATGGGAAATTTATTAACATCACAGGGAGTTGTACCATTTCTTCAGTTTTGCACAAGATACCATTGCTGCTAATGCATTGCTAAAGGTTCCATGAAACATATAACTAATGGAAATTTATGAATGACCTATTGAATGCATGATTAAATCATAGAGACAATGTACTATAAAGTTGAAGCAAAGATGTAGTTGTTATGACCCAAATTTCTATAGAAAAGGGCTTGCAATTTCAAGTTAAAGAACATAGTATTCTAGAAAATGGAGAGAAATCAAAGATGAAAGGTAGTGAGTCTCTTTTAAGAAAATAACAACTCAAGCATTCAAAACCCCATCTCATTTTCTATAGCATGTAGGGGTTTTTCATTTAGAAACACCAAAACCCACTTGGGGTTTTTTGCAAAAACACAATATTGCGACAAATTGAAGGTGAAACACTTGATTTTTTTACAAGAATAAAAAATTTCTACAAATTGAAGGAAACCCACTTGGGATTTTTTATAGGAATCATAAATTTCTACAAATGAACACAAAGCCCACTTGGGGTTTTGATTTAAAATGCATAGTACAAGAAAATGGAGAGACTACAGAAAACCCATTTGGGGTTATCAAAAATTGCAAGTACAAAAATATTTTCCAAGTTATCTTGAGTCTTTTGAAACAAATAAAAAACATGTGAAAACCTTTTTGCATTCTTATATTCATGGCCAAAAGGTATAGATCTATTCAAAAAACAATGGAGAAAATTCAAGTTTTCTTCTTTCAATGGAAAATGCAAAAAGAAAATAAGCATTTTATGCTTTATCTTTAAGCTAGAGATTGAAAAAAATGACTTTTGTTTGCTAAATGCTAGAAGAAATGGAGTCGACTTAAGGCTTACTAGAGCTTTTATGTTTTTCCTTCAAACTTGCAAGCATTCTATTACTGAAAGTGCCCTTTGTTTAACCTTCATAACTCAATCATGGAGGTTGTGAGAAGTATGAGTTACCACAAAGAAGAGATGAGACAAAAAAAATCAAAAAAGCACTTATAGTGGTGGCTTCAAGGCATGATAAAGCTAGGAAAAAGTGATGAAAACGCAGATTTTATTCACAAAAAGCCAATTACCTATTATTTCCTCTTCTTTTCATCATGAAATATGCCAAGAATCAGCCTAGGAAAGCACCATTTCTAGTGTCAACTCCAAACCCCATGGTGGTTGCATCATTCTTTCCAGAATGATCGATGACAAAATGATGGTTTCTTTCTCATGTTTTTTTGTCTTTTGATGATTAGGTTTTTACCCTATTTAGATGTTGACGATATTTTTATCCCATTTTTTTTTAAAATGGAGCTCATGATTAATGCATAATGGGGGCTGAATGTTAAGTTTGTGACTTAGGCATTTTATGCCTTAAGTATTATGCTTCATTACAATATTGCTAAGTGTTTCAAACTTGAAGCATACAAAATGTGCTAAGTCCCACATGTGTAGCCTGCCTTTGAAATTTTGGTCATGAACATCATGTGCCTTGAAGACATAGATTATTCCTTCCAAGAAGTCTGGAGGTAGGCCATATAGTCCAAGCTTGATATTTTATTTTTCCTTTGCAAATTAGAATGTTGACCACAGGTGGCCTTGGAGTGCAGAATGAGAAAAGGTGAAAAGATCAAATTCCTTGGAAGAATTGTGATCTTGTTAATTCTTTTGAAAGCATTATGGCATTTCATTATTATTTTTTTTGCATTTGTTTCAAAACATAAAAATATCATTTAAGTGATTTTCTAATCACTTTGGTAATTTTCATTTGCAAATGTAAGGTAATTCAAATTGATGGTGGGCCTCGTATATTGTGCTTGGAAATGTAAAATAATTTGATTAAGTGATGTATTATGAGTCACCTAATCAAGTTATTATCTTTAATGACTTTTTGGAGTCTTGTGTTTTCAAAACACACATATTGCATGAATCAAAGTTGGGAGACAAAATGATTGAATTGTAGACATGAGGAGAGTGTTGGGGTGAAGTATTTCACTATTTTGGAAAAACATGTGCTACTTTGGAGGGAGATTTGTCACACTTTTAGCATGAATTGATTCTAAGCTTCAATTTTCACCATTTTGGAGGCTTCTTGGAGTGACTTTAGAGGGTTATTTTTTTGCCTCATTGTTGCATCCGACCATAACCTTCTAGATGTGAAGGCTTGAGAATTGTGTGATCATTTTGCTTAAGTGTGTTCATTTTGGGCATTATGGAGTTAGTTCTTACTCTCCAACAACAAGATAGGTTTGTTTTTGGAGCTAATTTTCATCATGGAGAGTATTGTAACTCAGATGGAGTTGTGATACAGTAAGCACTTTGAATAAATAAAGTGGGTCATTTTTACCTTCTCATTTCATGTTTCATGTATGTTGTTAATGATTGATTAGTTTGTCTTGTGAAAGTTCATCTTTCCTTGCAAACTTGTCTCATGTTTATGCATCTATTTAATAGAAAATGTATGTTAATAGGTTATAAGTTGTGTTATTTAGTAGTGTTGTTAGTTGTGAAGCTTTTTTCTTCCTTCTAAAAGCCTTGTTTATAGACCTCCTTATAAATTACTTATGTAAACTGCATTGGAAAGTGAGTTGGGTAAATGAAGTTTTATGATATTGATTTGAATGTGATAGGATGTTATTAGGTCCTAATTATTTTGGTGTCTCACCTTAGTTATTTTCAATATTAGGTTCATTTTTCATGCAATTATTACCCTTTATCTCAGAAATTAGTAGTTAGGTGACATCAAAAGGGGAAGACGATTCATAATTTGGATGTTTGCTTTCGAATAGAACACCCAGAACTTGAAAGCAGTCCCATCTTACATCCAAACCTGCTAAGTTAATTCACATCTTGGCATTAGGGTGTAGATTTGGAAAACTAACTATTTTGGTATGCTTGGTGGGACATGTGAACTACTTCTCAGTTCATTTTTATGCATTTTGTTACTATTGTTTGGTGTGTGCACTAGTAGTTTCAGCCTTTTAGAGGCATTTTCTTTACATAACTAGAAACTTTGAGAAGTTTTACTAGTTTTAGTATGACCAAGTGTTGGTTAGTTTCAACTAAATTTGATTTTTTCTCATGTTCTAGCTTCTAAACAAACAAATATGTCTACATTTGATGGAAATATGTCATATTACCCACCATTCCATGAAAATCATGCATGTATGACCTCTTACCAGCCATACCACAGTAAACAACTTGTTGGTTTTATTTTGAATAACCCTATGATATCAATTTACCAGCATCCTCATTATGTTTCCCACCCTCCCACTCTTTCTCAATCTCAATATCAACTAGTATATGCCCAGAATTAGTGTCAAGAACGATACCTTGTTGCAAAACAACAGTCATGTTCTCATTTGCAGCCCTAAAATGCTAATGATATGGGGATTAACAATATTGACAATATATTGCTACATTTCTATAGGTAGATGGATGAGATCAATAAAGAATAAGAGTATCAAATGTAGCAATATGAGGTTGACATGCATCAGGAGGAGTTAGCATTCCAAGCATACATTCAAGAGCAGGAGATGGAGATTCAAACGAGACAACATGAGGAATGTCTAGCAAAGTAGATAGTTGTAGAGAAATTCCAACTAAGGTAAGAACTCAGGAAACCCCCTCCTTTCCTATTTGTAGCTCAATTCCCCCTACATTTTTGAATCACCTTGTTAATGAGGAGGTTTCCAAGTATAAGTTTTAGGCCAATTTTAAACAAGACAAACCTTTTGAGCCCATTAGTGAGCCTACCAATGAGCCTTCTACCCATAGGTTTCCAAGTTAGATAGAGTCATCTGATCCAACCTATGAGGTTCCTCCATTGATCATTCAATTGGAACCATGCTCTAACATCCAAAAAGTAAAAGAAGAGCAGACCCTTGGCCCGCACAACTCACTCAACATGGAGGAGACTAGGAGTGTGAATTTGTTGCATTTAGTTATGGAGGAATACAAGATACAACTGCAAAAGGCTGAACAAGAGAAGATTTCTCAGAATGTTTTTTTGAATGTTTTAGCTAATGATCCTCGTACTATTGTTAAAGATGGTGAAAATCTTCCAACAGGATGGCAAGGTGAAATGGTGGAAAAGGCTGACCAAGAAGAGTAGTGTATAGCCAAATTGGATATTTTTGAGCATGTTATGGATGAAAAGGCTAATATTGAGCTTTATGAAGAGGTGTGCACTGGTATAATTGAACATTTTTGTTCAAAACTGGAGGAAGAGGAATCAGATCTGCTAGAGTAGGTTGGCACTTATGTAGAAATCCAATACCAGGTTCACAAGTTTGAACAAGAACCTTCTCATGAACCTGATTTGCAATTTCTTATATGGTCTGACGAGCTTCCTTTCTACTGTATAACAAAGCTTGAAGCTCATTATTTATCAATTGAAGGTTTTTTTAGGAAGCCACTTAACTTTTTGAACATTTACCTTCCTTCGTTGAAGAAGAACAACCTATTTTGGAGTACATCTCTTGGAGTGAGAATGTGGATTTTAAGGTTAAACAAGCTAACTTTAAGAACCTGTAGTACCCCTCCATTTATGCTTATTTTTTCTGGTTACATGTTTTCATATTGTTAGACTTTGGTACCTTGTATGGATATTTGGATCGCTGATTTTGAGTGACAGCGGATTTATTTTGTGACATGATGATACATGGTTTTGCGATATTTGATTTCTGACATGCTTTGATATAGCATAGATGTTTTCCTTCAGATGATTATTGCTATGAATATGTTAATGATGGGCTACCTATTATTTAATTCGTTAGTCTAATGTGATGTGTATTGGTGTGGAGAACGGAATTGCATCACTCGCTTGCGATTGCCCTGTGATGTCCGTGATTTTCTCCACAAGGTGTGCCTGTATAATGGATTATATATATGCATGTTATTGCTTGGTTGAAGGATTGTAGGTACATGACACTGACTCCACCTAGTTACTCAGGTCTGAGCATGTCAAGACTCAACAGATATGTTGATTGGGAGGTAGTAGCATGGTTCATCCTAGTCTAGTCTTTAACCCGGTCATAGTACATCATCTGTTTTAGTTCAGAGTCATTGATTGTCTTGTCTTTTTCTGTTTGGATTATTTGCTTGAAAAGGAAAATTTTGTTAATTAATAATAGTTTATTATGTTGTAATTTACTATTATTTAAATTATTTTTTTAAATGTTAAAGAAATTAGTTTTGCATGTTATTTAATAAATTAATTAGTTTGTTTGGTTAAATAATTTGATCTTAGAGATTAAATTTATTTAAATTAAATTAATTAATTAATTAATTTAAAATTGTTTTAAATTGCTTGTGAATAGATTTTATTTAAATTAAATATTTTTGTGGAAATGACATTTTTAATTATTAATTAAATTTTACATTTGAAATTTGAAATTTTAAATGAATTAAATCCATGCAAATCTTGAAAGGAAAGATTGCCGAGAAGTGGTTAAAAGATATTTTGTACTTCTCGACATGTGTACTAGTTGAATTTATTGTTTATGGTTGAGGTTGTTCACAGATATTATCGGGGATTTGGGAAACATAGAGGGGTTATAAATTTTTCTTCACGAGAATTGAAAGAATAATTTTGCTGTGTAAAAATCAATTTTAAAGAAGTTGTTACTTCCTCTATTTTAGTTGTATATTTGTGGAAGATCCCTTTGGTGGGAAGTTCTTTGTTTTTGGTTATAGCTTTCCTGTGGATTTGGGGTTTTTCTGGAGAAGCTTTAGAGGATTGTACGCTACAGGCAACAGAGGCTCTCTTTTCTACAGGCAATTTTCAAGTTACAGGTATTTCCCTTGTTTTATTTGTTTTTGAAAAAGAGTGACTGAGAAAAAAAAGTTATTTGTTATTAAAATTTCTGTATTTCTCAGGAAAGATTATTTACTATCTATTCTCTGTTAAGATTTATTGAATTTAAAAAAAAAAACTACAATAGATTTTCTTTCTGGAAAAATGAGTTTATGTGAAGGGAAATTATTGATATATGGGAAAATGAAATTTATATTTCTTGAATTAAAAATTAGAATTTATTTGGAAAATAAATTTTATGCGTACTATGAAAATTTTACAGTTTCCCCTATTTCCCTTTGAAACCTCGTTGAACTTTTGTAGAGTTTTCAAAAAAAAAAATCTTTGTATGAAAACCCTATTAATTTGTATATATATATATATAAAATATATATATATTTATACATATATTTTATCTTATATAAATTAGATTGTGAAAGAAACTTATTTTTAATCTTATGATTATTTAATTGAATTCGCCGTACGGGCGAATTGGGATTTGAAAATTTTGGGAAATGGAAATAAAATACCCGTAGTTGGATATTTAAAAAAAACTCATCTGTATTTATTTTTGTGAATTTATTTTATTTTAAAAAAAAATGAATTAAATTTCATTGAGCCGAAGCTCTGAGTGAGGCAGGGCTACCCATAGCCGACCCCGCAAGGGGACGGCGGCGAGGGCCGAGCCCAGAGCCGCCGTCGTGGGCAGTGCTCGGCTCAGCCATCACGGTCGAGCCTGTGGGGCGGGCTGCGAAGGCAGCCCTACCCATAGTGCACGGGTTAGGGCAAAGCCCTAACTCTGAACTGTTGAGTTTTTTTTTTTTTATATGCGGATTCTTTTAATTTCGTCTTTTCTTAATTAGTAATTAATGCCAGTAATAAATACATTTATATACATATATTATACTTATTATGTAAATATATATATATATAATATATATAATGTATATTATTAATATAATATATATTATATATAAAATATATATATATATATATATATATAATATTTATAATTATATATATTTATTTAATGTTAAGAAATGTATGAAGTGTTATCATGTTTAAATGAGATATTTAAAAGAAATAATTCATTAAATATCTAGATATAGATATTTTAATAATTAATTTATCTAGATTATGTTATTTGTGCTTAGAATGGACCCTTATTCTCAAGTATTTATAGATTTCATCATAATAAATGTTTATGAAATTAAGCAAAGCATAGATTTCATTTTTGGTATTGAATGGAAAATAAATAATACTTTAAATGATTGATTTTGTACATCACATATTTTGATTGATTGGATTTAGTATATCCTAATGTAGACTCTTATTTTTCAATTTGCTTAAGTCATGCTTCTTTATTAGGCAAATTGGGAAAGTCTTAGATGTATAAGTCTTCCAGAATGATTTGTATAGAAAGGGTAATGTTATTGTTCTTATGTATTTCTTCAGTTGACTTGGGTTGTACACGTGTTAGAATATGGTGTATTGTTACCTGGTTTATGAATAAAAGTTTTAATGACCGTTGAGTGTCATTTGTTATTATGAAATTTTATTTTGTGCACCTTGTAAACCTTAGTCAGAGAAAACTTAGTATACCTTTGTTATGTTTAGGGGAGTGGCTCTATGTAAGGGCCGACACACAAAGTGGTGTCAAGGTAACTTACAAAAAGTTAGTAAGTTAGTGATAACTAAATAGCATAGTAGTTAGATTAAAATCTTCAACAAGATGTTTATGCCACTTATGGACTCTTGAGCTACTATAGTCATGAGTATAAGATGAGAAGGCCTAGAATGGAAAATCGATATCTTGTTACCTTAAAAGATATTTGATTCCGCAATAGTTAGCAAATGGGGCTGGGTTTCGTAAGAGGTTGCCAGGGTAACCCAAGTTGGGGGCTGAAACCTAGGAAGAAACACCAGGGTAACCTTTCCAATATTGTGATGACACTCCACCTAAAATAACAGTTTACCTTGTGTACTTAGTACATTCAATTGTCTAAAATCAGGAAGAAATGTAACCATCAGTTAGTTGTGTACTTGTGTCTAGGCTGAATAGGTTTTGTCTAGGTAACCATATTACTATCTCCTAGCAGAGGGGGTGGACCTACGGGTACCACATGGTTGGGTGGAATGTGCACCTTACTCCATTGGGTCCCCAGTTTATGATCATGGCATCGAGAGCTTCATGGATGGAGAGCTCACACTTGGATATAGATGTACTTTCTTTATTGCATTATTGTAAAATTTGTACTTGAAAACATCCCTCAATTGTATATGAGGTGAACATTTGTAAATTGTAATTATAACTATTATTTGATCTACCTCATCAGATGAATGAGTATTGTAATATCTTATCAAATGCAATGTAAGAAAACATGTTTTTACTTTATGTTATCTTGAATGGTATTTGAAATGTTATGCAATGTTTATTTTTAAGTTTATGATTAATTAAAATATGCAATGCGAAATACTAAAGTCGTCTATGGAAACTCAAGTAGTGTAACGTGGCGTAACTTAATGAATGTATGCAACTAATTAAGTTAATATTATTACTTTAACAAAAATTTATTTCACTATTATACACAATTGCAACATTCCTTAGGTTATTATGGCGGGGCATTATAGATTGGTATCAGAGCCAGGTTACAAACACTGGACGCTCTAGGTAATCGCGAGCCCATTAGGTTGACCTAGTACGTAGTGTCGCTATCTGTTAGCCTTGGTTGAATAGTATCTAAGACTCATTATTTTTATATGTAGGAACATGCCTAGGCGAGGTGGAAGAGGTCGTGGTAGAGGTCGAGGTGGAGGCCGAGGGCCAATCCCTCAGGTTACTCCCCCTCTGAGCCCTCATCACAGTGATTAGGCAGAACAATTGGATCAGAGGAATGAGGGACAGAATCCTAAACAGTCAGGAGTAGAGGGTTCACATATACGTCCTTTATTAGAGGAGGACCTAGCTCGACTTGGACCTAGATAGGAAGTTGAGCAGGAGGTTGTTAGAGAGAGAGGTAGATCTCCAAAGAGAGTAGATGATATAGTGCATCAGGATGCTATTACTGTAGGACACATGAGGGATTTACTGAGGGCACGCTTTGCTACCTTTGATGGTACAAGAGTTGGATTAGAGGCAGAGACCTGGCTACTGGATTTGGGTAGATGCTTCACCATGGACCCTTACGGTAGCAATACATGTGCGAGATGCGCTATTATACATTTGAGAGGATTCACCTCTACTTGGTGGCGCTTGGAGGAGCAGAAGCTCCACTTAGATATTAGATCAGTGTCTTGGGCGATGTTCCTTGAGAGGTTTAGAGCACGGTTCCTATCGGAACACTGGAGGCAGCAAAAGGCTAACGAGTTCCATGATCTGCGTCAGTTGGCTCTATCTATTGAGCAATATGAACGTAGATTCTATGAACTCAAGTAGTATGCAGGTATTAGCGATGATGAGCCTATGCTAGTATAACACTTCATCAGGGGTTTAAATGCCCGCATTAGTGGTGGTGTCAGAGTCTTTGAGCCAAAGACTATGGAAGTTGTGGTGGAGAAGGCTCGAATAGTGGAAGAGAATCTTGTTATGGCATTCGCTGGTCACACAGGAGTACATATTGGTAGTGCTCCTGTAGCAGGTTTTAGTCCACAGGGTGGACAGGCATAGACAAGGGGTTCCTCTAGGAACCAACAGACACCCTCAAAGGGTGGGTAGCAAGAGCAACAATGTACACCTCAAAAGAATAATAATCCATAATCACAACAAGGTAATAGTCCACAAACAGGAAAGGGTCGCAACTGGTGGCACAACAAGCGCAATAGGCAGTATCAGCCTACACAGAGTGCTCAGTCTACTGTCAATAGAGGTAGTTTCCAGCAATACAATGCACCTTTGGGTGGCAGAGGATTCGGTAGAGGCATAGGTTGTTACTCGTGTGGATAGTAGGGACACATTGCTAGGCAGTGTCTGATGAGAGGTTCTACTGGTTTTGGGCCTCGACCTACAGTTTCAGAGCCTACAGTGGGTAATGCAGGATGATCACCTACAGTATATGCTGCGGTTAATGACCATCAAGCCAATCACCAGAACACAGTGGTTGAGACTTCAGGTAAGTTACCTGGTGTTAGTGTTTCCATTCTTTTTGATTCCAGAGCTACCGACTCCTTTATTTCACTGACCATCATTGACCGATGTGGTCTTGTGGCGGTAAAGCAAGGTGGTAAGTGGCAGGTTGAATTCACCTCTGGGGTGAAAGTAGCTGTAGAGAACTTAGTACATAATTGTGAACTTAGAATTGGTACGTTAAGTACCTTAGTAGATCTATATGTTACACCTTTAGGATCGTATGACATAGTTTTAGGTATGGATTGGTTAGCATCTTATCATGCTGTGATTGACTGTCGACTTAAGACAATTAGTTGCATTAATGATTTAGGTGCGAAAGTGGAAATCATAGGTGTGCAAAGACCTATCTCTTTGCAGATGATATCTGCTATGCAATTAAAGAGATGTCTTCATCAGGGTTGTCAACTGTTTGCAACAATAGTTACAGATTTTGAAGAAGGTGAGAGTCAAGAGGTATCTCTTGATGATCATCCTATTCTTAGGGAATTCACAGACGTGTTTCCCGAAGACATACATGGAATGCCACCAAAGAGGGATATTGACTTTAGAGTTGACCTAGTTCCTTGAGCTAAGCCTATATCTAGAGCTCCATATAGAATGATGACTCAGGAGTTAGAGGAACTCCGTATCCAATTAGAGGAACTATTAGAAAAGGGTTTCATTCATCTTAGTGTTTCCCCTTGGGGAGCACCTGACATCTTCGTAAAGAAGAAGGATGGATCACTAAGATTGTGCATTGATTATCATCAATTGAACAAGGTTACGATTAAGAATCATTCTCCTTTGCCTAGAATCGATGATCTTTTCGATCAAATCAAGGGAGCTAATGTGTTCTCTAAAATCAATTTGAAATCTGGCTACCATCAATTGCGTATTGCTGAAGCTAACATTCATAAAACTGCATTTCAAACTCGTTATGGGCACTAAAAATTCATAGTAGTACGGTTTGGGTTAACGAACGCACCATCGGTATTCATGAGTTTAATGAATGGTGTTTTTCGTACATACCTTTATCACTTTGTCCTGGTATTTCTCGATGATATATTGATCTATTTGAGAAATATGAAGGAACATGAAGAACACTTGAGACAGGTATTGCAATGTTTAAGGGAAAATCATTGTATGCAAACCTAAAGAAGTGTGATTTCTTTCAAACTGAAGTAAAATACCTTGGACATGTGATTTCTGGAAAAGGTATTGTTGTGGATCCTTCAAAGATTCAAGCTATTGTAGATTGGCCCACGCCTACTAATGTAGGTGAAGTTCATAGTTTTATGGGTCTAGCTGGTTATTATAGGTGGTTTGTTGAGGGATTTTCTAGAATCGGTTATCATATTACTTCTCTTTAGAGAAAAGGGAAGAAGTTTGTTTGGACAGAGCAGTGTCAGTTGGCTTTTCAAACACTTAAAGAAAAGTTGACTAATGCACCTATACTGATTGTTCCTAATCCTACTAAGGATTTTGTAGTATGCACAGATGCATCCTTAGAGGGATTGGGAGCAGTTCTAATGCAAGAAGGGTGTGTGATTGCTTATGAGTCTCGCAAACTCAAGGATCATGAATTAAACAATCCCACTGATGATTTAGAACTAGCTGTAGTTGTGCATGCATTAGTTCAATGGAGGCATTTCTTATTAAGTCATCGTTTCGAACTTCATACTAATCACTGCAGTCTACAATATATTTTTATGCAACCTAACTTGAATGCTAGGCAGAGACGGTGGATGGAGTTCTCGTGTGAGTACGATTTTGAAGTGAGATATGTTCAAGGAGAAGAGAACATAGTGGTTGACACTCTTATTCATCATCGACATGAGATCTCTGCTACTACTCTTGAAGTAGATTTGAGAGGTCAAATAGTAGCAGCACTTCCTACTGATAGATTGTATTAGGAAATGAGGTCGGAGATTGAATCTGGTAGACCTTTAGAAGGTCAATTTATAGGATATGTCCTAGAACCAGATGGTATATTACGACATTTAGGTCTTATCTATGTAGCTAGGATATTTATGGAGGACATCGTTAGATTGCATTAGATTCGTCGTAGGATTATTTCTGATAGACATCCTGTATTTACTTCATCCCTATGGACTTCATTACAACATGCTCTAGGTACACAATTGAACTTTAGTTCAGTGTATCATCCTCAAACCGATGGACAAATAGAGAGAGTTAATCAAATATTAGAGGATATGCTTAGAATGTACATAATGGACCAATAATCACATTGGTAGGATTATCTGTACTTAGTAGAATTCACTTACAATAACAGATATCAAAGTTCCATAGGTATGCCACCATTTTAGGCATTATATGGTCATCCTTGTCGAACTCCTTTTGAGTTGGGATTGACTTGAGGATAGAGTATTACTTGGACCTGAGATGCTTCGAGACATGGAGCACCAGGTTGACCGTATTAGAGAACATTTGATAGCAGCACAGGATAGGCAAAAGAAGTATGCTAATGCGCATAGAATAGACCAACAGTTTACTATTGGTGATAGAGTGTTTCTTCGAGTGCGACCGTGAAAGAGTCCAATCTGTTATGGAAAAGGCTCTAAGCTTGTGCCTCGTTTTGTTGGGCCATTTGAGATCCTAGAGAGAATTGGTCCTGTGGCGTATCAACTCGCCTTACCACCCAGTTTGTCACATATTCTTGATGTTTTTCATGTATCAGTTCTTAGACCATATCATCTCGACATATCTCATGTACTTGATTGGAATGCGTTATAGGTAGAGGACGGGCTGCTAGCTTTGGAGCCGGTGGCCATTCTATAGCACCAGACGCTCGTTCTTAGGGGTCGAGACGTTGATTAGGTGAGGGTCCAATGGGATCCTAGCCATGAGGCTTCTGCTACTTGGGAGGATGCGACAGGCATGAGGGAACTTTATCCCTATCTATTCACAGGCTTTCAGGAGCAAGCCTGATCCTAGGGGGGGAGGATGTAGTACCCCTCCATTTATGATTATGTTTTCTGGTTACATGTTTTCATACTGTTAGACTTTGGTACCTTGTATGGATGTTTGGATCACTGATTTTGAGCGATAGTGGATTTATTTTGTGACATGATGATACATGGTTTTGCGATATTTGATTTCTGACATGCTTTGATATAGCATAGATGTTTTCCTTCAGATGATTATTGCTATGAATATGTTTATGATGGACTAACTGTTATTTAATTCGTCACTCTGATGTGATGTGTATTGGTGTGGATAACGGAATTGCATCACTCGCTTGCGAGTGCCCTGTGATGTCCATGATTTTCTCTGCACGGTGTGCCTGTACAATGGATTATATATATATGCATGTTATTGCTTGGTTGTAGGATTGCAGGTACATGACACTGACTTGACCTGGTTACTCAGGTCTGAGCATGTCAAGACTCAATGGATATGTTGATTGGGAGGTAGTAGCATGGTTCATCCTAGTCTAGTCTCTAACCTAGTCATAGCACATCGTCTGTTTTAGTTCAGAGTCATTGATTGTCTTGTCTTTTTCTGTTTGGATTATTTGCTTGAAAAGGAAAATTTTGTTAATTAATAATAGTTTATTATGTTGTAATTTACTGTTATTTAAATTATTTTTTAAAATGTTAAATAAATTAGTTTTGCATGTTATTTAATAAATTAATTAGTTTGTTTGGTTAAATAATTTGATCTTAGAGATTAAATTTATTTAAATTAAATAAATTAATTAATTAAATTAAAACTGTTTTAAATTGTTTGTGAATAGATTTTATTTAAATTAAATATTTTGTGGAAATGGCATTTTTAATTATTAATTAAATTTTGCATTTGAAATTTTAAATTTTAAATGAATTAAATCCATGCAAATCTTGAAAGGAAAGATTGCCGAGAAGTGGTTAAAAGATATTTTGTACTTCTCGACATGTGTACCAATTGAATTTATTGTTTATGGTTGAGGTTGTTCATGGATATTATTGGGGATCTGGGAAACACAGAGGGGTTATCAATTTTTCTTCACGGGAATTGAAAGAATAATTTTGCTGTGTAAAAATCAATTTTAAAGAAGTTGTTACTTCCTCTATTTTGGTTGTATATTTGTGGAAGATCCCTTTGGTGGGAAGTTCTTTATGTTTGGTTATAGCTTTCCTGTGGATTTGGGGTTTCTCTGGAGAAGCTTTAGAGGATTGTATACTACAGGCAACAAAGGCTCTCTTTTCTACAGGCAATTTTCAAGTTACAGGTATTTCCCTTGTTTTATTTGTTTTATTTGTTTTTGAAAAAGAGTGACTGAGAAAAGAAAGTTACTTGTTATTAAAATTTCTGTATTTCTCGGGAAAGATTATTTACTGTCTATTCTCTGTTAAGATTTATTGAATTTTAAAAAAAACTATAGTAGATTTTCTTTCTGGAAAAATGAGTTTGTGGGAAGGGAAATTATTGATATATGGGAAAATGAAATTTATATTTCTAGAATTAAAAATTAGAATTTATTTGGAAAATAAATTTTATGCGTACTGTGAAAATTTTACAGTTTCCCCTATTTCCCTTTCAAACCCCATTGAACTTCTGTAGAGTTTTCAAAAAAAAAATTCTCTGTACGAAAACCCTGTTAATTTGTATAAATATATATAATATATATATATATATATTTATACATATATTTTATCTTATATAAATTAGATTGTGAAAGAAACTTATTTTTAATTTTATGATTGTTTCATTAAATTCGCCGTACGGGCAAATTGGGATTCGGAAATTAAAAAAATGAATTAAATTTCATTGAGCCGAAGCTTTGAGTGAGGCGGGGCTACCCGTAGCCAACCCCGCAGGGGGACGGTGGCGAGGGCCGAGCCCAGTGCTGCCCTAGCAGGCACCGCTCGGCTCAGCCATCACGGCTGAGCCTTTGGGGTAGGCTACGAAGGCAGCCCTACCCATTGTGCACGGGTCAGGGCAAAGCCCTAACTCCGAAGTGTTGATTTTTATTTTATTTTATATGCAGATTCTTTTAATTTCGTCTTTTCTTAATTGGTATTTAATGCCAGTAATAAATACATTTATATATATATATTTTATACTTATTATGTAAATATATATATAATATATATAATGTATATTATTAATATAATATATATTATATATAAAAAATATATATATATATATATAAAATATTTATAATTATATATATTTATTTAATGTTAAGAAATGTATGAAGTGTTATCATGTTTCAATGAGATATTTAAAAGAATTAATTTATTAAATATCTATATATAGATATTTTAATAATTAATTTATCTTGATTATGTTATTTGTGCTTAGAATGGACTTTTATTCTCAAGTATTTATAGATTTCATCATAATAAATGTTTATGAAATTAAGCAAAGCATAGATTTTTTTTTTGGTATTGAATGGAAAATAAATAATACTTTAAATGATTGATTTTATACATCACATATTTTGATTGATTGGATTTAGTATATCCTAATGTGGACTCTTATTTTTCAATTTGCTTAAGTCATGTTTCTTTATTGGGCAAATTGGGAAAGTCTTAGATGTATAAGTCTTCCGGAACGATTTGTATAGAAAGGGTAATGTTATTGTTCTTATGTATTTCTTAAGTTGACTTGGGTTGTGCACGTGTTAGAATATGGTGTATTGTTACTTGGTTTATGAATAAAAGTCTTAATGACCATTGAGTGTCAGTTGTTATTATGAGATTGTATTTTGTGAACCTTGTAAACCTTAGTTAGAGAAAACTTTGTATACCTTTGTTATGTTTAGGGGAGTGGCTCTATGTAAGGGCCGACACACAAAGTGGTGTCAAGGTAACTTACAATGAGTTAGTAAGTCAGTGATGACTGAATAACATAGTAGTTAGATTAAAATCTTTAACAAGATGTTTATGCCTCACTTATGAACTCTTGAGCTGATATAGTCATGAGTATAAGATGAGAAGGCCTGGAATGGAAAATCGATATCTTGTTACCTTAAAAGATATTCGATTCTGCAATAGTTAGCAAATGGGGCCAGGTTTTGTAAGAGGTTGCCAGGGTAACCCAAATTGGAGGCCGGAACCTAGGAAGAAACACTAGGGTAACCTTTGCAATATTGTGATGACACTCCACCTAAAATAATAGTTTACCTTGTGTACTTAGTACATTTGATTGTCTAAAATCTGGAAGCAATGTAACCATCAGTTAGTTGTGTACTTGTGTCTAGGGTGAATAGGTTATGTCTAGGTAACCATATTACTATCTCCTACCATGGGGGGTGGACCTACGGGTACCACATGGTTGGGTGGAATGTGCACCTTACTCCGTTGGGTCCCCAGTTTATGATCATGGCATCGAGAGCTTCATGGATGGAGAGCTCACACTTGGATATAGATGTACTTTCTTTATTGCATTATTGTAAAATTTGTACTTGAAAACATCCCTCAATTTTATATGAGGTGAACATTTGTAAATTGTAATTATAACTATTATTTGATCTACCTCATCAGATGAATGAGTATTGTAATATCTTATCAAATTCAATATAAGAAAACATGTTTGTACTTTATGTTATCTTGAATGGTATTTCAAATGTTATGCAATGTTTATTTTTAAGTTTATGATTAATTAAATATATGTAATGCGAAATACTAAAGTCGCCTATGGAAACTCAAGTAGTGTAATGTCGCGTAACTTAATGAATGTATGCAACTAATTAAGTTAATATTATTACTTTAAAAAAAAATTATTTCACTATTATACAGAATTGCAACATTCTTTAGGTTATTATGACGAGGCATTACAGATTGGTATCAGAGCCAGGTTACAAACACTAGACGCTCTAGGTAATCGCGAGCCCATTAGGTTGACCTAGTACATAGTGTCACTATCTGTTAGCCCTTGTTGAATAGTATCTAAGACTCATTATTGTTATGTGTAGGAACATGCCTAGGCGAGGTGGAAGAGGTCGTGGTGAGGTCGATGTGGAGGCTGAGGGCCAATCCCTCAGGTTACTCCCCCTCTAAGCCCTCATCATAGTGATCAGGCAGAACAATTGGATAAGAGGAATGAGGGATAGAATCTCGAATAGTCAGGAGTAGAGGGTTCATAGATACGTCCTTTATTAGAGGAGGTCCTAGCTCGACTTGGACCTAGACAGGAAGTTGAGCAGGAGGTTGTTAGAGAGAGATAGATATCCAAGGAGAGTAGATGATACAGTGCATCAGAATGCTATTACTGCAGGACACATGAGGGATTTACTGAGGGCACACCCTCATACTTTTGATGGTACAGGAGGTGGATTAGAGGCAGAGACCTAGCTACTGGATTTGGGTAGATGTTTCACCATGTACCCTTATGGTAGCAATACCCGTGCGAGATGCGCTATTATGCATCTGAGAGGATTCACCTCTACTTGGTGGCACCTAGAGGAGCAGAAGCTCCACTTAGATATTGGGTCAGTGTCTTGGGAGATGTTCCTTGAGAGGTTTAGAGCACGGTTCCTATCGAAACACTGGAGGCTGCGACGGGCTGACGAGTTCCATGATCTACTTCAATTGGCTCTATCTGTTGAGTAATATGAACGTAGATTCTATGAACTCAAGCAGTATGTAGGTATTGGTGATGATGAGCGTATGCTAGTACAACACTTCATCAGGGGTTTAAATGCCCACATTAATGGTGGTGGTAGAATCTTTGAGCCAAAGACTATGGAAGTTGTGGTGGAGAAGGCTCGAATAGTGGAAGAGAATCTTGTTATGGCGTTAGGTGGTCACACAGGAGTACATATTGGTAGTGCTCCTGTAGCAGGTTTTAGTCCACAGGGTGGACAGGCACAAACAGGGGGTTCCTTTAGGAACCAATAGACACCCTCAAAGGGTGGGCAACAAGAGCAACAATGTACACCTCAAAAGAATAATAATCCACAACCACAACAAGGTAATAGTCAACAAACAGGAAAGGGTCGCAACTGGTGGTGCAACAAGCGCAATAGGTAGGATCAGCATGCGCAGAGTGCTCTGTCGACTGTCAGTAGAGGTAGTTTCCAGCAATCCAATGCACCTTCGGGTGGCAGAGGATTCGGTAGAGGCACAGGTTGTTACTCATGTGGACAACAGGGACATATTTCTAGGCAGTGTCTGATGAGAGGTTCTACTAGTTTTGGGCCTCGACCTATAGTTTCAGAACCTATAGTGGGTGATGCAGGACGATCACATACAGTATATGCTGTGGTTAATGACCGTCAAGCCTATCACTAGAACACAGTGGTCGAGACTTCAGGTAAATTACATGGTGTTCGTGTTTCCATTCTTTTTGATTCCGGAGCTGCCGACTCCTTTATTTCACCAACCATCGTTGACCGATGTGGTCTTGTGGTGGTAAAGCAAGGTGGTAAGTGGTAGGTTGAATTCACCTCTGGGGTGAAAGTAGCAGTAGAGAACTTAGTACATAATTGTGAATTTAGAAATGGTACGTTAACTACCTTAGTAGATCTATATGTTACACCTTTAGGATCGTATGACATAGTTTTAGGTATGGATTGGTTAGCATCTTATCATGATGTGATTGACTGTCGACTTAAGATAGCTAGTTGCATTAATGATTTAAGTGTGAAAGTGGAAATCATAGGTGTGCAAAGACCTATCTCTTTGCGGATGATATCTTCTATGCAATTAAAGAGATGTCTTCGTCAGGGTTGTCAACTGTTTGCAACAATAGTTACGGATTTGGAAGAAGGTGAGAGTCAAGAGGTATCTCTTGATGATCATCCCATTCTTAGGGAATTCGTAGATGTGTTTTTTGAAGACATACTTGGAATTCCACCAAAGAGGGATATTGACTTTAGAGTTGACCTAGTTCTTGGAGCTAAGCCTATATCTAGAGCTCCATATAGAATGACGACTCAAGAGTTAGAGGAACTCTGTATCCAATTAGAGGAACTATTAGAAAAGGGTTTCATTTGTCCTAGTGTTTCCCCTTGGGGAGCACCTGTCATTGTCATAAAGAAGAAGGATGGATCACTAAGACTGTGCATTGACTATCATCAATTGAACAAGGTTACGATTAAGAATCATTATCCTTTGCCTAGAATAAATGATTTTTTCGATCAAATCAAGGGAGCTAATGTGTTCTCTAAAATCGATTTAAAATCTGGTTACCATCAATTGCATATTGTTGAAGCTGACATTCATAAAACTGCATTTTGAACTCGTTATGGGCACTACGAATTCACAGTAGTACCGTTTGGGTTAATGAATGCACCATCGGTTTTCATGAGTTTAATGAATGGTCTTTTTTGTACATACCTTGATCAATTTGTCTTGGTATTTCTTAATGATATATTGATCTATTCGAGAAATATCAAGGAACATGAAGACACTTAAGACAGGTATTGCAATGTTTAAGGGAAAATCAATTGTATGCAAACCTGAAGAAGTGTGATTTCTTTCAAACTGAAGTAAAATACCTTGGACATGTGATTTCTGGAAAAGGTATTGTTGTGGATCCTTCAAAGATTCAAGCTATTGTAGATTGGCATGTGCCTACTAATGTAGGTGAAGTTCGTAGTTTTATGGGTGTAGCTGGTTATTATAGGCAGTTTGTTGAGGGATTTTCTAGAATTGGTTATCCTATTACTTCTCTTTAGAGAAAAGGGAAGAAGTTTGTTTGGACAGAGCAATGTCAGTTGGCTTTTCAGACACTTAAAGAAAAGTTGACTAATGCGCTATAATGATTGTTCTTGATCCTACTAAGGATTTTGCAGTATGCACGGATGCATCCTTAGAGGGCTTGGGAGCACTTCTAATGCAAGAAGGGCATGTGATTGCTTATGAGTCTTGCAAAATCAAGGATCATGAATTAAACTATCCCACTCATGATTTAGAACTAACTGCAGTTGTGCATGCATTAGTTTGATGGAGGCATTTCTTATTAGGTCATCATTTCGAACTTCATACTAATCACTGCAGTCTACAATACATTTTTATGCAACCTAACTTGAATGCTAGGCAGAGACAGTGGATGGAGTTCTTGTGTGAGTACAATTTTGAAGTGAGATATGTTCAAGGAAAAGAGAATGTAGTGGTTGACGCTCTTAGTCATTGTCAACATGAGATCTCTGCTACTACTCTTGAAGTAGATTTGAGAGGTCAAATAGTAGCAGCACTTCGTACTGATAGATTGTATCAGGAAGTGAGGTCAGAGATTGAATCTGGTAGACCTTTAGAAGGTCGATTTATAGGATATGTCCTAGAACCGGATGGTATATTACGACATTTAGGTCATATCTATGTACCACAATTTGAGGGTCTGCATACATTAATTATGACTGAAGCTCATCGAGCTCCATATTTAGCTCATCCAGGTGTTAAGAAAATGCATGCCGATCTTCAGCAATTGTACTTCTGGCCTGGTATGAAACGTGATATTGTTGATTATGTATCGAGATGTCTTGAATGCCAGCGAGTCAAAGCTAAGAATCAACATCCCGCTCCATTATTGCAGCCACATCTCATTCTTGAATGGAAATGGGATATTATATCTGTTGACTTTATTGTAGGGTTACTTACGTCATCACGTCAACATGATGCCATTATGGTAACTGTTGACTGATTGACTAAAGTAGCTCATTTTTCACCTGTACGATCATCTTACAATGCTTCATCCATAGCTAGGATATTTATGAAGGACATCATTAGATTGCATGGGATTCCTCGTAGGATTATTTCTGATACAGATTCTGTATTTACTTCAGCCCTATGGACTTCATTACAACATGCTCTAGGTACACAATTGAACTTTAGTTCAGCGTATCATCCTCAAACCAATGGACAAATGGAGAGAGTTAATCAAATATTAGAGGATATGCTTAGAATGTACATAATGGACCAACAATCATGTTGGGAGGATTATCTGTACTTAGTAGAATTCACTTACAATACCGGATATCAAAGTTCCATAGGTATGCCACCATTTCAGGCATTATACGGTCGTCCTTGTCGAACTCCTTTGATTTGGGTTCGACTTGAGGATAGAGTATTACTTGGACCTAAGATGCTTTGAGACATGGAGCAATAGGTTGACCATATTAGATAACATTTGATAGCAGCACAAGATAGGAAAAAGAAGTATGTCGATGTGCATAGAATAGACCAATAGTTTACTATTGGTGATAGAGTGTTTCTTCGAGTGCGATCGTGAAAGAGTCCAATCCATTATGGAAAAGGCTCTAAGCTTGTGCCTCATTTCATTGGGCCATTTGAGATCTTAGAGAGAATTGGTCCTATGGCGTATCGACTCGCCTCACCACCCAGTTTATCACGTATTCATGATGTTTTCAATGTATCAGTTCTTAGACCATATCATCATGACATATCTCATGTACTTGATTGGAATGCATTACAGGTAGAGGATGGGCAGCTGGCTTTGGAGCCTGTGGCCATTCTACAGCACCGGACGCTCGGTCTCAGGGGTCGAGACATTGATCAGGTGAGGGTCCAATGGGATCCTAGCCATGAGGCTTCTGCTACTTGGGGGGATGCGACACGCATGAGGAAACTTTATCCCTATCTATTTGTAGGCTTTCAGGAGCAAGCCTGATCCTAGGGGGGAGGATGTAGTACCCCTCCATTCTTATGTTTTTTGGTTACATGTTTTTATACTATTAGAATTTGGTACCTTGTATGGATATTTGGATTGCTGATTTTGAGCGACAATGGATTTATGTTGTGACATGATGATACATGGTTTTGCGATATTTGATTTCTGACATGCTTTGATATAGCATAGATGTTTTCCTTCAGATGATTATTGCTATGAATATGTTTATAATGGATTAACTATTATTTAATTCATCAGTCTGATGTGATGTGTATTGGTGTGGAAAACAGAATTGTAGCACTCGCTTGCGAGTGCCCTGTGATGTCTATGATTTTCTCCGCACGGTGTGCCTGTACAATGGATTATATATATATGCATGTTATTGCTTGGTTGCCGAATTGCAGGTACATGACACCGACTCTACTTGGTTACTTAGGTCTGAGTGTGTCAAGACTCAACGGATATGTTGATTGGGAGGTAGTAGCATGGTTCATCCTAGTCTAGTCTTTAACCCGGTCATAGTACATCGTCCGTTTTAGTTCAGAGTCATTGATTGTCTTGTCTTTTTCTGTTTGGATTATTTGCTTGAAAAGGAAAATTTTGTTAATTAATAATAGTTTATTATGTTGTAATTTACTGTTATTTAAATTATTTTTTTAAATGTTAAAGAAATTAGTTTTGTATGTTATTTAATAAATTAATTAGTTTGTTTGGTTAAATAATTTGATCTTAGAGATTAAATTTATTTAAATTAATTAAATTAATTAATTAAATTAAAATTGTTTTAAATTGTTTGTGAATAGATTTTATTTAAATTAAATATTTTTGTGGAAATGGCATTTTTAATTATTAATTAAATTTTGCATTTGAAATTTGAAATTTTAAATGAATTAAATCCATGCAAATCTTGAAAGGCAAGATTGCCGAGAAGTGGTTAAAAGATATTTTGTACTTCTCGACATGTGTACTAGTTGAATTTATTGTTTATGGTTGAGGTTGTTCACGGATATTATCGGGGATCTGGGAAACATAGAGGGGTTATCAATTTTTCTTCATGGGAATTGAAAGAATAATTTTGCTGTGTAAAAATCAATTTTAAAGAAGTTGTTACTTCCTTTGTTTTGGTTGTATATTTGTGGAAGATCCCTTTGGTGGGAAGTTCTTTGTGTTTGGTTATAGCTTTCCTGTGGATTTGGGGTTTTTCTACAGAAGCTTTGGAGGATTGTACGCTACAGGCAACAGAGGCTCTCTTTTCTATATGCAATTTTCAAGTTACAGGTATTTCCCTTGTTTTATTTGTTTTATTTATTTTTGAAAAAGAGTGTCTGAGAAAAGAAAGTTACTTGTTATTAAAATTTTTGTATTTCTCAGGAAAGATTATTTACTGTCTATTCTCTATTAAGATTTATTGAATTTAAAAAAAAACTATAGTAGATTTTCTTTCTGGAAAAATGAGTTTGTGTGAAGGGAAATTATTGATATATGGGAAAATGAAATTTATATTTCTAGAATTAAAAATTAGAATTTATTTGGAAAATAAATTTTATGCATACTGTGAGAATTTTACAGTTTCCCCTATTTCCCTTTGAAACCCCGTTGAACTTCTGTAGAGTTTTCAAAAAAAAAAAAATTGTATGAAAACCATGTTAATTTGTATAAATATATATATAAAAAATATATATATTTATACATATATTTTATCTAATATAATAGATTGTGAAAGAAACTTATTTTTAATCTTATAATTATTTAATTGAATTTGTTGTATGGGCGAATTGCGATTCGAAAATTTTGGGAAATAGAAATAAAATACCCGTAGTCAGATATTTATCCAAAACTTGTCTATATTTATTTTTACGAATTTATTTTATTTAAAAAAAAAAAACAAATTAAATTTCATTGAGCCGAAGCTCTGAGTGAGGCGGGGCTGCCCGCAGTTGACCCCACAGGGGGACGGTGGTGAGGGCGCAGCCCAGCGCCGCCCTCACGAGCAGCACTCGGCTCAGCCATCGCGGTCGAGCCTATGGGGCGGGCTGCGAAGACAGCCCTACCCATAGTGCACGGGTTAGGGCAAAGCCCTAACTGCGAACTGTTGAGTTTTATTTTATTTTATATGTGGATTCTTTTAATTTTGTCTTTTCTTAATTGGTAATCAATGCCAGTAATAAATACATTAATATATATATTTTATACTTATTATGTAAATAAATATAATATATATAATGTATATTATTAATATAATATATATTATATATAAAAAATATATATATATAATATTTATAATTGTATATATTTATTTAATGTTAAGAAATGTATGAAGTGTTATCATGTTTAAATGAGATATTTAAAAGAAATAATTGATTAAATATCTAGATATAGATATTTTAATAATTAATTTATCTTGATTATGTTATTTGTGCTTAGAAAGAACTTTTATTCTCAAGTATTTATAGATTTCAACATAATAAATGTTTATGAAATTAAGCAAAGCATAGATTTCATTTTTGGTATTGAATGGAAAATAAATAATACTTTAAATGATTGATTTTATACATCACATATTTTGATTGATTGGATTTAGTATATCCTAATGTAGACTCTTATTTTTCAATTTGCTTAAGTCATGTTTCTTTATTGGGAAAATTGGGAAAGTCTTAGATGTATAAGTCTTCCAGAATGATTTGTATAGAAAGGGTAATGTTATTGTTCTTATGTATTTCTTCAATTGACTTGGGTTGTGCACGTGTTAGAATATGGTGTATTGTTACCTGGTTTATGAATAAAAATTTTAGTGATCGTTGAGTGTCATTTGTTATTATGAGAGTGTATTTTGTGCAGCTTGTAAACCTTAGTCAGAGAAAACTTAGTATACCTTTGTTATGTTTATGTTTAGGGGAGTGGATCTATGTAAGGGCTGATACACAAAGTGGTGTTAGGGTAACTTACAAAGAGTTAGTAAGTCAGTGATAACTAAATAACACAGTAGTTTGATTAAGATCTTTAACAAGATGTTTATGCCTGACTTATGGACTCTTGAGCTAGTATAGTCATGAGTATAAGATGAGAAGGCCTGAAATGGAAAATCGATATCTTGTTACCTTAAAAGATATTCGATTCCGCAATAGTTAGCAAATGGGGTTGGGTTTCGTAAGAGGTTGCCAGGGTAATCCAAGTTGGGGGCCGGAACCTAGGAAGAAACACTAGGGTAACCTTTGCAATATTATGATGACACTCCACCTAAAATAACAATTTACCTTGTGTACTTAGTACATTCGATTGTCTAAAATCTGGAAGCAATGTAACCATCAGTTAGTTGTGTACTTGTGTCTATGGTGAATAGGTTATGTCTAGGTAACCATATTACTATCTCCTAGCATGGGGAGTGCACCTACGGGTACCACATGGTTGGGTGGAACGTGCACCTTACTCCGTTGGGTCCCCAATTTATGATCATGGCATCGAGAGCTTCATGGATGGAGAGCTCACACTTGGATATAGATGTACTTTCTTTATTGCATTATTGTAAAATTTGTACTTGAAAACATCCCTCTATTGTATATGAGGTGAACATTTGTAAATTATAATTATAACTATTATTTGATCTACCTCATCAGATGAATGAGTATTGTAATATCTTATCAAATGCAATGTAAGAAAACATGTTTGTACTTTATGTTATCTTGAATGGTATTTGAAATGTTATGCAATGTTTATTTTTAAGTTTATGATTAATTAAATATATGCAATGCGAAATACTAAAGTCGTCTATGGAAACTCAAGTAGTGTAACATCACGTAACTTAATGAATGTATGCAACTAATTAAGTTAATATTATTACTTTAAAAAAAAATTATTTCACTATTATACACAATTGCAACATTCCTTACGTTATTATGACAGGGCATTACAGAACCTTCCAAGAACTGACAGCTTTGATAAGTTATTAGCTACCTTGGTGGAAGTTGATTTTTCATTAACCATGGAGGAAGAATCAACATGGAAAGTCATTATTCAAGGTGAAGCCACGAGGAAGGAAAACCATGAAAAGAGGGAAGGGAGAGAAGCAACCATCAAGGGTAGTTTAACCTTTGTCATTTCCAGAGGATTCCCCATTAGATATTTAGCTAGTTCAAAGGCCACTAAATTACTAGAGATCATTCTTGCACCCAATTATGAGGACGCAATTGAAGAAGTTGATTTTGGAGTTGCAGTTGAAGGTGATTGAATTTAACTCACCTGTTTAGTTTAGGACAACAATAGGCATGATCGAGATCAAGGAATAACTGAGTTTGTTTACATCTTTTATCAAACATTGCAACATTATTTTGAATATCTACATGTTTTTCATTTTATTTTAGTAGTGCATAATCATGTAATGCATCAGTTGTTGATTAAAGAGGGGTGTTATTTTTCCCAACCAATTAATGGTTTCATTTGACCAACTTCTTTACTGGTTAAATTAGGTTAGGATAGTTTAAATTCAAATGTTTTTTAGTTTTCCCTAAGTTTTATTTCAGCAAATTTAAGTGGTAGTTTTCATTCTACAATGTTGGGTTTTCAAAGTGTCTCTTCCTAGTTTACTGAGATACAAGAATTTGTAATGTTTTTTTCAAGTGGTGTTAGCTTTCTGAGTGACCCTGTGCCCAATGGATAGGCTTGGGAAGTTGTCTCATGTTTAGCAAGAAAACATATAGTAGATGTCGCCAAAAATGTTACTTGATTTTTAGCTTTCTACTGAAATTAGGTTTAGTGTTTATTCTTTTTTGTGTTGTTCGTTTAAACATTTAAAACATAAATCATAATTCTGCTAAGTTCAATATGCATGAAAAAATATCATCAAATGAGATAGATTACATTTCCATTCCAATGTTGCAATTACAAAAAATGATAAAAGATAATCATATGTTTACAAATGTAATCCTTTATTGATAATCATGAAGTGTACATGTCCCTCACAAGCCAAGGGACTAACTTTATTTATTCAATCAAAATAAAGAAACACTTTATACATGAATAAGTGAACAAATAGAATGTGCATATAAGGGTGGAGACCAGTCATTGCTTGAGAATGATTGGTTCTGAAGGTGTCATCCTTTCCCTATTATTGTCCCCGAGCTTATTGTGTCCTTCCCAACTTTATAGTGCTCCTAGCTCTTGCATTTGGAAAAAACAATGACATTAGAGCAATGCTCTAAGAAATGAAAGATCCCAAACCTTACATGAACACCTACCTATGCATGTATAAAATAATCCTTAAGTGCATTAAATAAGTATGCAAACCGTGGATGTCTTGGAAAACAATGAATTCATCAAACACATCCAAAATATGTATCTATTTTTCTAACTTGTTTGCTTCAAACGTAGATTTAGGACAAGTCTAGTTACTATTCTAATTCAGTTGAATATAGTATGTGGGGTAAATGTGGCTCCCACAAAGGTAGATCTCAACCTACTTTGAGAGAAATAGGAAATTGACCAACTTGATCAAAGATATACCCATTATTAATGCATTAAATAAATATGGAATTACACCAATTGATCAAATTTCATTATCAGATTCAAAAGATTAATCAAGTTCAATTATGCATCTCTTAAATAATGAGGGAACAATCCAGAGTATTGTCAGGTACCTCTCACCTTAACCCTATTAGACAACCACACATCACATAGGACAATGAGTTTTTAGGTCACCGATATAGGTGACATGTGTCTATCCACTACGATCAAAGTGAGGAGACAGTGTTAATTATGGCACATGATTGAAAAGGTAAATAGCTATTGAGGGAATCAGGTAGTAAACATGTGGGGTAGCAAGCATTGTTATGGAATCCATGAAGGTTGGGACAAAAAAATGCATGCTACATGTCAATGCAAGGATAACATTAGTGGATATGCTCATAATATTTCATGCAATGGTTTTGGTCATCATAAATGGGCCAACATGGATCAAGATTGCATGCAAGAAATGCAAGAACCCAAGTTCATAATGATAAATAACAATTCCTTGAGAACAAGTATGCATAACAGTGATATGGAGAAGCAATGCCATCAAACAAAAAGTCAAAAAAATGGAATATAGTATCAAAGAAGTAGTGAGCCTTAATCTTTGGAGGGTGGCAGTGTTATATGGTGTCAATATTATAGAGAAGAACACCATTTGAAATGCATGTAATCAAGGAGATACCTGGTACCTTCTAGGAAATCAAGGGCAGTCTATAGGAACAAGATGTATTCTCATGTCCTACAGGAAAACAACAAAGACAAATTTCTTTTGAATTTACTAAAGGAAAACAAGAAATGGGCACAAGAGATTAAATTACAGATGAAGAAGAAAGGAAGGGTAGTAAAAATTTGCAACTGCCTTGTTCAATGTCACATAATGATCAACTTTCATCTAGTTTTTCTTAAGTTGTTCAGACCCAAGGATTACCTCCATAAGTGATATGTAGTTGACAATAACCTTAGTGATAGAGATTTAACAACAATGGAAAGAGCAATGTGGAGTTATAAGCATGATGAACAGTCTATGTATAACAAACTATATACAAGGAAGACAACAAAATAATTCTAGCTATAGAACATCAACATTGACATGTATTCCAGAAAGCAATGCATATTTAAAGATGACATGATAGTCATGAGAGGGAAGTGATAGTTACAAATCACAGTGCAAGGATGATACTTCATGACAAGTCTATAATCAATGTTGACAGGTATGACAAAATGTCATTCTTTGAAAAAAATTATGAGCAGATAAACTTCAAAAGGTAGTCCATTATTGCAATCATGGTGCCAAAGTTTCATATGGTAGAGATTGGAAGGCTCTGAGGGGTTTCAATAAGAGGATGCATAGTACTTGTACTTAGCTATAATGGAAAAACTCTTAACAGAGATTTTATGGCTTTGAATTTATGGGATATAGAGTTTTTCACAACTATGTAAGACCTTTGTGTATAGTGTGAGTCAAAGCATCAGGAACTTTATGAGACAGTCATCTCTAGTGGAGTAGGATGGTCAAAGCATCAAGATGAAATGAAAACATGCACAATAATCTCTATAGTGAATAGTGAGTAGTGAGTAATCATCACACTAAGCAGTGTTATGGGAAATTTATCAACATCATAGGGAGCTCGACCATTTCTTTAGTTTTGCACAAGATACCACTATTGCTAATGCATTGCTAAAGGTTCCATGAAACAAATAACTGATGGAAATTTATGAATGAATTATTCAATGCATGATCAAATCACATAGATAGTGCACTGTAGAGTTGAAGCAAAGACACAGTTGTTATGACGCAAATTTCTGCAGAAAAGGGCTTGCAATTTCGAGTTAAAGAACATAGTATTCTAGAAAATGCAGAGAAATCAAAGATGAAAGGTAGTGAGTCTCTTTTCAGAAATGAACAACTCATTCATTCAAAACTCCATCTCATTTTCTACTACCTATAGGGGTTTTTCCTTCGAAAACACCAAAACCCATTTGGGGTTTTTTGCAAAAATAAAATATTGCTACAAATTGAAGGTAAAACACTTGATGGTTTTTACAAGAATTGGAATTTCATACAAATTTAAGGTAACCAAGTTTTTTTTTTTTAGAGGAATCATAAATTTCTCCAAATGAATAGAAAGCCCACTTGGGGTTTTGCAAAAATATGATTTTTTCTTGAAAACCATGAAACCCACTTGGGGTTTTGAATTAAAATGAATAATATAGGAAAATAGAGATACTATATAAAACCCATCTAGGGTTTATCAAAGATTGGAAGTACAAAAATGTTTTCCAACTTATCTTGAGTCTTTTGAAACAAATAACAAATATGTGAAAACGTTTTTGCATTCTTATGGCTGCGGCCAAAAGGAATAGATATCGTCAAAAAACAATGGAGAAAATTTGAGTTTTCTTCTTTCAATAGGAAATGAAAAAAGAAAATAAGAATTTTATGCTTTATCTTTAAGGTCGAGAATGGAAAAATGACTCTTGTTTGCTAAATTCTAGAATAAATGGAGTTGACTTAAAGCTTACCAGAGCTTTTATGTTTTCCCTTCAAACTTGCATGCATTTTGTTACTAAAAGTGCCCTTTGTTTGAACTTAATAACTCAATCGTGGTGGCTATGAGAAGTATGAGTGACCACAAAGAAGAGCTGAGCCAACAAAATAATCAGAAAAGCACTTACACCCGCAACTTCAAGGCATGATATGGCTAGTAAAAAGTGATAAAAACATGGATTTTATTAACAAAAAACTAGTTACTTATTATTTCTTGTGGTTTTCATCATGAAATATGCCAAGAATCAACCCAAAAAAGCACCATTTCCAATGTCAACTCCAAACCCCACTACGGCTGCATCATTTTTTCTAGAATTGATGACAAAATGATGGTGTCTTTCATATTTTTTTTCTTTTGATGATTAGGGTTTGACCCTATTTAGATGCCAATGGGATTTTTATCCTAGGTTTTAAAAGAATGGAGATCATGATTAATGTGTAATGGGGGCTGAAAGTTAAGTCCATGACTTAGGCATTTTATGCCTTAAGTCTTATGCTTCATTTCAATATTGCTAAGTGTTTAAACATGAAGCATATAAAATGTGCTAGGTCCCACATGTGTAGCCTTCCTTTGAACTTTTGGTCATGAACATCATGTGCCTTGAAGACTTTGAATATTCCTTCCAAGAAGTGTGGAGGTCGGCCATATACTCCAAGCTTGATTTATTTTTCCTTTGCAAATCAGAATATTGACCACAGATGGCCTTGGAGTATAGAACATTTGTGAAAAGGTGAAATGATCAAATGCCTTGGAAGAATTATGTTCTTGTTAATGATTTTGAAAGCATTATGGCATTTCATTATTAGTTTTTTTCATTTGTTTCAAAACAAAAAATATCATTTAAGTGATTTGCTAATAACTTTGGTATTTTTAATTTGCAAATGTAAGGTAATTCATATTGATGGTGGGCCTCTTATATTGTACTTTGAAATGTAAAATAACTTGATTAAGTGATGTATTATGAGTCACCTAATCAAGTTATTATCTTTAATGCCTTTTGGAGTCATGTGTTTTCAAAACACACATATTGCATGAGTGAAAGTTGGGAGACAAAATGATTGAATTACAGACATGAGGAGAGTGTTGGGGTGAAGTATTTGACTATTTTGGAGAAACATGTGCTACTTTGGATGGATATTTGTCACACTTTTAGCATGAATTGAGTCTAAGCTTGAATTTTCACCATTTTGGAGGCTTTTTGGATTGAATTTAGAAGGTTATTTTTTGGCCTCATTGTTGCATCCAACCATAACCTTCTAGATGGGAAGGCTTGAGAATTGTGTGATCATTTTTCTTAAGTATGTTCATTTTGGGCATTCTGGAGTTAGTTCTTACTCTCTAGTAGCAAAATAGGTTTGTTTTTGGAGCTACTTTTCATCATGGAGTAGTATTGTAACTCAAATGGAGTTATGCTATAGTAAGCACTTTGAATTAATAAAGTAGAGAATTTTAACCTTCTCATTTCATGTTTTATATATGTTGTTAATCATCAATCAGTTTGTCTTGTGAAAGTTCATCTTTCCTTGCAAACTTGTCTCATGTTTATGCATCTATTTAGCAAAAAATGTATTTTAACAGGTTATAAGCTCTGTTGTTTAGTAGTGTTGTTAGTTGTGAAACCTTTATTTTCCTTCTAAAAGCCCTATTTATAGACCTCCTTATAAATTACTTATGTAAATTGCATTGGAAAGTGAGTTGTGTAAATCAAGTTTTATGATATTGATTTAAATGTGATATGCTATTATCAGGTCCTAGTTGTTTTGGTGTATCACCTTAGGTATTTTCAGTATTAGGTTCATTTTTCATGCAATTCTTACCCTTTATCTGATAAATTAATAGTTAGGTGACATCAAAAGGGGAAGCCAACCCATAATCCAAAGGTCTACTTTTGAATAGGATAGCTACAACCTAAAAGCAGTCCCATCTTACATCCAAACCTGCTAAGTTCATTCATAGCTTGGAATTAGGGTGCAAATTTGGATCATTAACATTTGCTTTTTGGAAAATTTCCATTTTTGGAAAAAAAATTATTTCAACATAATTTCCTTTTCCAAAAAAAATCCCTTTCAAGAAAGTTTCCATTTCATGAAAATTTCCATTTTGAGAAATTGTCTTTTGAAGGGATTTCACTTTTGAGGGCTAGAGCAATGCAGAAGCTAGAGGGTTTGGCACTGATGATCAAATTTTCCACTTTTGATGGAATTGGACCACTATTGGTCGAAGCAATGTGGAAGTCAGAGGGTTCGGTGTCAATGAGAAAATTTTCTGGTTTTGAGGGAATTGGACCACTAAGGGCCTAAGCATTGCAAAAGCTAGTGGGATTAGCGCCGGTAAAATGGTGTCAGTGGAATGGCATAAAGCACTCAAATTTCTACAATCAAATTTTCAAAATGCTTCAAAGCTTAATGTTTTTGAATACAACTTATTTAGGCATGTGGAGACTTGGATATTAAAGTTATTAAATTTTCAATGCTACAAGGTTTTCACCCATTTCTTGAGTTGCAAAAATATTGACTACAATAGTCAGAGGGTATGGTATCGGTCGATGACATACCCATACAAAATTTCATCAAATCCCAAATACTTAATGAATTTCAAGTTTATCCATTTTGGCATGTGGAAAAATGCATAGGAAGAGTGCATGAACCTATTTCTTGATGATTTGACTCATTTTTAAAAATGTGAAATTTTGGACTGTAGAAGCTAAGGGGTCCAACAAAGATGCAAGAGACCCCAGTATTTGCATGGAAGCTTTTTGGATAAATTTTTTCACAACATTTCAAAACTCAATCGCTTTGGTTCTAACCCATTTAGGCATATGGAGAAACAAATTTTATAGGCACTAGATGTTCAATAATTAACATTTGGTGGGTTCAGATTCACCCTTTCATTAGAATGACTAGAGCAAGTTCACTTATGTCTACTATAGGTCCACCTCTAAGTCAAGCAGATTCACTCATCGAGGCTGGATTCGCCCTATGTGTGAAACTCAAACCTGCAAAATTTTAAACAACTAGCAAACGTGAAAGAGACCTAAGACGTGGGTCCCACTGGGCATGCCAAAAATGGGTGTAATGAATTGTCCTATTCTAAGATGCAAAATGAAATGAAATGAAAAAGGGAAAAAAAACTAATAAACACTCAATGATAAGCCTAATTTGAATTCAAATAAAATACAAAGAAAATGGAACATTTTACCTTGCTTCAATTGATGATTTTGGTTGGCCCTCTTTTATGCTTGAGTGTGTGCTCCTAGAATAGAAAAATGGCTTGAAACCTAGCTGTACCAGTGTACTTCTTTCCGCTAGGGCATCCAAAAAATCAATTTTTTTTTATTTTGATCACGGAAAGTTTATTCTTTGAACCAATGCAACAAGTACATTGCTTCAAAGAGGGGAAAAATGTAGACATGCAAAATTAACATTGTGCATTCAATCAGGTTCATTCATTAACTAAACTAGATTTCACATTAGGTCCATTCATCAATTAATCAGGTTCACTTCCATCCATTCATTAGGTAATCTCATTTGCTAAGGTCATTTATTTAAAATCAAATAAATATTATCATCAACCTTTTAATAAATCAAATGGCCATTTAATCAAATCCCAAATCATATTACATCATTTTCTGGTTTAAATAAATCAAATATCCAAGTCCTAAAAGTCAAACTCACCTAATCATCATTAGGGTAACCTAATCCTAATTAGCCTAACCTAACCCACCCACTTGCATTCTCTAGATTTAGCCACTTGCACAAATAAATAAATTTATTGATTTATTAAAACTCTCATTTTCACTCAACATAGCTCTCAAGTTTGAAAATCATGACAAGTTGATTTGTCCCTCCAACATTGCATTTATTGCTCATTTTCTTGTCCCCCTCTCTAAATTTATTGCCAAATTTGAATTCAAATTCTCCCTCTCATGGGCACTCTTCCCAAATCTTGCACATCCATTGACCTATCACCACTTGACAAGTGTCCTTTTCTCATTGGTGGATCTTTAGTCCCATATTCACCGTCTTGGCCAATCTCTCATCAAGAAAATCTATAAAAAGAAGGCCTTAGTCCTCATTCATCCATCCACAACTTTTATGCAAGGTTACTCTCTTGGTTGGAATGAGAAAATAGAAATATGTAAGAGATAAGTGGAGAGAATAGAAAAAAGTGGAAGAGTTAACTGAAATAAAGATATAGTCAAATGAAAGAAATGGTCAGTCAAGTGAAAAAGGAAATAAATAAATTGAAGAGTTAACCAAAAAAATTAGAGAATAAAAAAGTTAAGTATAGAGGAAATAGTGACAAGTTTTTCAAAGTAAAATAAATAAAAATTTAATTTTTTTGATGTCATGAATAATTAATTAAAGTAATTAACATTATGATTTTTAGCATTGTCTTAAAGGAAAATTAAGAAACAAATTAATTAGGTCTTTCCCCTATAGAAATGGGATTATGATTGCCCCCTCAAGAAATTTGGTGAAAAATTCAGGAAAATTTACTAATAAGACGATTTAATGCTTCTAGATAGAAGAAATATTAGCTAGAAGAAAAGATTAGTAAGGGAAGAACAATTAGTTTGATCAATATTGGATGTGGAAAGATTAATTGATTAGGATAGAATGGATCGAAGAAAAGTTTAGTGAGAAGGGAGGAATAGTTAGTAATGTGAATGGATGAAGAAAGAAGAAGTGATGATAATATCATCATAAGTGTTGACAAGTGCACATTTTTCAACATTGAGAATTTTTATTTTGCAAATAGATGACATACACTAAGGTATTAAAAAACCATAGTGTGAAATGTTATCACTTTGTGTAGAATGAACACATTGTAGACGAGTTCCATGACTCATACTAGGAACTTAATTTCCCTAGCCATATTGTAGACAAATTTTGCACTTATCTAGACCTAAATTGCATTTAATAGATTGAACTCTTGTTGACATTACTGCATGGTAGACCAAAAATTAGTTGCATTGTTAATGGTTTCCAACAGAGAATTTGACATTTATGAATTATGGTATTAAGTATATTTAAGTAAACAACAGAAATGAAACTATTAAAGCATTCAATGATAAAGTACCAAATAGACTAACCCATTAGAGGGACATACAAAAATATGAACTAATAGTGTAAAATATATTGAAACTTTCAAACATGTCCTTTTTTGATAGATTTTTCAAGATGAGGATCAAATCTATGTCTGTAGGAACAACAAACATTAATCCATTAGAGGGAGATAAAAAAACATGAAATGGCAATGTAAAAGATATAGGAACTTCCAAATGTGTCCATTTTTGGTAGATTGATTAATGAGGGTCAAATTTGTACCTCTTAAAAGCCTTAAAACTTGACACCACAACCCATTAATCAATGAAAATTAGGCACTAAAAAATGCTAAATTTCCTCATTAGAACGACATGTGTCGACAAAAACACTAGGTATATCAAAGAATAGTACAAACCCATGTAATATTTCCAACACGAAAAAAACATTGGAAATTGATGAATTGATTTTATACTGAGGCATTTTGCACCTATTTAGACCTAATTCTCATTTTCATTCAATATATTGAAGTGCAATTTCCATGCATGTGTGTGGAGAAAATATTAGTTCCATTATTAATCGTGGACAATATAGAAGTCGACATTAATGAATCATGGTGTTAAGTATTTAACTCAAAAAGAAAAACTAACCCATAAAAGCACTCAAAATGCAGAGAACAAAAAAAAGACATTAACACATAAAATGAAGAGATTTAAAAAATTATAAAATGAGACTATAAAAGGTATGGGAACTTACAAATGCATCTTTTTTCACTTCCAATACAATAGTCATAAACCCTCTCAAGAAACTCAGATTTCACCCTCATCAAACAATGGGAGAAAATGATAAAACAACACAAATAATCCACATTACGAATTTGATGAAATGGTTTTATACTGAGACATTTTTCACTTATGAGAACTTAATTTTTACTTTCATTTAATAGACTCAAGTGCAATTGGCATACATACATGTAGAGAAAAAATTTCTTCCATTCTTAATCATGACCAACATGAAAGTCAACACCAATGAATTATAACATTAACATTAGGAGAAAGGTTGGTAATTAGGTATAAGGGAGAAACATAAGGACGACGAGTGGGAATAGTTCTAGGTTGAGGTTTTTGAAACCCTATGATGCAATGGATGATGGAGGTTGATGAGGGGGATGATTGAGATTGGTGGTTGTTTGTCATTCATCCTTTGTTTGATCAGAAGATGGTTTCCTCTTGGCTTCTTCTTGAGGGATCTTTTGTTTTAGATTTTTTGGTGATTTACTTCATTTTTTTGCCTCCTCTCCTCTCTCTCTACTGGTGGGTACTCCTTTCTTTGCACTAATTTTTGCAAGCTCTATTAGTCCTTGTTTGGAGCTTTTTGTTGCTGAGATTCTAGTGTTGTGCTTTGGTGAGGCTTTGTATTGGGTGTTGGGTATGGTTTGTGGATGGCCTATGGTGGGGTTTTCAGTGGTGATTTCTTGACTTTCTTTGGGCCTTGACTAGTATGTTGGGCTAGAAGGTGATATTCATAGTTTGGACCTCTCTCCACTCTCTCTGTTGATGGGCTTCTCTTGCCTTTCCTTATTGTTTGTGGGCTCCAATGGTCTATTTTTTAATCAATTGGTAGGTGGCTTTGGTCTAATCCATGGTTGGATATTTTTTGGCCATTTGTGGGGCATCTAGATCTAAACTGATCATGCTTTGTGGTTGATCCCTTTTGGGATGGTTTATTTTTGGTGTGGCTTGGTGATGTAGGAATGTTCCCTTGTTTCACTTTTGGACGCGGCTCCTTTCTTCCTCATTGGTATTTGTTGTTGTGCCTTTTTGATAGCTCTTACGGTGAGTGTTCTTCTTGGTGCATCTTATTTGGGAGTTGGTCCCCTGGTTATCTTATCTTCATGGGGGCTTCTTTATCCCATTGCTTGTTTTGTGCCCCCTCTTTGTTTCTGTTTAGGGCTCTATGCATGTTTTACATGAGTCTTTTGGAAGGGTCAATGGTGTTCTCTTTAGACTTTTTGTTTCTTCCCACATGGTTGTCTTTTTCTCCTGTGATCTTTTCCTTAGCCATTGCTCAATTGTTATGTGGGGTTATGTGCAGGATCATCATGGAAAAAATAGGCCCTTAAGTGGAAAAAAATTTAGAAAAATTAGTGTTAGGCAACTTGACATAATTTTTTTAATAAGTTATCTATATTATTTCAAAAATATGTAAGAATAGAATCTATAGAAAATTGAATGTAGTTTCTAAACTATTAGGTTTATTTAAAAATAAATAAAATCTATTTGGTGAAAATTTGAAATTTCAGTGCAGGAGTACTTAAATTTCAGGGATGAAATAAGTAGGTGTATGTCTGACCACCCTAACCATAATAAAATGATAATATTTTTTTATAATATTTTATATATAAGTAGAGGAATCATGTATGGATGTGATGCATATTTTTTTGTAATTTTTTCCAAAGTTAATAATTAATTATGATTTTTTTATTACAACTTTTAAAAAATTTAAAAAATTTGTATGTCTGACCACCTTAACTTCGTCAAAACTTCACGCAATTTATTTTTTCTTTTTTTAATCCTATAGTATGTGAAGCATAGAATGTGACATGTTTTTTATTCAAAAAATGTGATACCATTTGAAAGTTATAGATGTTTTTCAATCAACCTATCGATCAGGACTTTAGTCGTAATTCTAATAGAAAATTAATAATAATTATTTATTTAATTCAAATTAAAGCATAATTTATAATGGTGGAAAGCTAAGAATCTCATCTAAAAACCCTTTTCATTTCATCAAGTTTGGGTAAAAAAAAGTCATCAGCCACATACCCTACAAATACCCACAATATTGCCACTTTTTAGCCCATCATGATCCTGCACATACCCATGGAGCGGTTGTTGTTTGGTGGATGGCCCCTATTCTCTTGTGTGGTCTCTATTTCTTTTGGGGTCTTCTTTTGTGTTTTTTACTACCTCTGGTGGAGGTTCTTTCAGGTAGCTCTTGGGTGACATGGTGGTCACCAGTGATGTGGTTTTTGTATGGGTCATGTTAATGGTCTTTTCATGCCCCTTTTGCTTTTATATGCTCTTTATTTTGTGAGGACTATTACTTTTTGGTTGTATATTGCATTTTTTCTTGTTACAACTTGTTTTTTTTCCTTTTTTCCTTTCTATTTCAGTCAGGTACAGTTTGTGAGTGTTGGTCTCTTACCAGGTTTTGCCAAAGGTTGGTATGGTTGCTTGTTCTATTGTTGTGATGGCTTTCTTCTTGGATCCTATGGAGGTGGAGTTGGGAGGTGATTGTCTCTGGCTTCCTTAGTTGTCGATCCCTTTGAGGTGGATAATTCTCCTATGGAGGTGGAGGTTGAGGGTGTTAGATTTTTCAAGCGGTAGTGGACTTGTTGGTGATGATATTATCTTCAAGAGAGGGGAGCTTCCTCCTTTTGAGGTGGATATGGAGTTGGTCTCTTGGTTTGAATGGTGGCTTTGTTGCTTCTATACTTAGTAGTTGGTTTTCTACAACCTTCTTGCTTTTTTTCCTAACTATTTCAAGTGGTTAGTCTCTTAGGTTCATTTGGGACCTAAGGGTTCAAGGTCTCCCTCAAAACCTGGTTGTAAAGGGTTCAAGGTCCCTTGAAAAACTAGTCTTGGGTTTAAGATCTTGATCAATTTATTTTTGTAAAGGGTTAAAGGTTCCTTCAACCTTTGTGTAATTATCTTGTTGTGTTGTTGTTGGGTTGTTGATGGTATTTGGTTATCTTTGTTGTAGCATGATTTTCTTGGATAGGGTCAGGGGTTCCTTCAAAGCTAGCTTGTAATGGGTTTCAAGTCCCATCAAAACTTGATTTTCCCTATCAAAAACACCAATGAATTATAGTGTTAATTCTTAATCTCAACAATAGAGACCAAACCATAAAACTACTCAAAATTAGGGAAGAGTAGGCATTAACCCATAAAATGTAGAGAACAACAAACAATAGACATCAACCCATAAAATGAAAAGATGTAAAAAACTATAAAACAACACTCTAAAGCATATAGCAACTTACAAATGCCTCATTTATCACTTCCAAAACAATACACATAAATCCTCTTAATAAGCAAAAATTTCACTCTCTTCAAACAATCTGAGAAAGCGAGTAAAAATGTAAATAGACACAAACAACCTAATCAAATGAACAAACAACACAAATAATAATTTTCACAATAGACTTAAAAATTCATGCCATAAGCCATTAACGATGCCTACACTTTAATCCATTCACAATAAATGAAAATTATCAAATAGTAAATGAAAATGTACTCATAAAAATGCCACCATTTCCAATATGAACAATTCTCATTTTCATCCAATAGATTGAAGTGCAGTTGGCATGCATACATGCAGAGAAACAATTACTTCCATTCTTAATCATGGCTAGCAGAGAAATCAACATTAAAGAATCACAGTGTTAAGTTTTTAAGTCAAAAATAGACACTAACCCATAAAATTAGTCAAAGATCTAGCAAAGAATAGATGTCCACACATAAAATGTAGACAACAAAAAACAATAGACATTAACCCATAAAAGGAAAAGATGTTAAAAACTATAAAATACACACGAACTTACAAGCACCTTGTTTTTATCTCTCAATACCATAGACATAAACCCTCTCAAAATACATAGATTTAATGATTTTATACCCATACATTTTCCACTTAGACCTAATATTCATTTTCATTTAATAAATTCAAGTGCACTTGCAATGCATGTGTGCAGAGAGAATATTACTTCCATTCTTAATCATGACCACTATAGAAGTCAACACTAATGAATTGTGGTGTTACGTCTTTAACTCAACAAGAGAGACTAACCCATAAATGTACTAAAAGATAGCGAATAATAGGCATTAACCCATAAAATGTAGAGATGCAAAAAACTATAAAACGACACTGTAAAAAATGTAGGAACTTAAAAATACCTCATTTTTCAATTCCAAAATGCTAGATATAAAAAAGATCAAAAGGTACCAATTTCACCCTCATCAAAAAATTCAAGAAAATCAATAGACAATGCAAAAATGAAAGTGTAAAAGATACAAGAACTTACAAACACCACCTTTTTCACTTCTAACATGGTAGATTAAACCCTCTCAATAGACACAAATTTCAGCCTCATCAAACAACCGAATCGAATGAAAAAACAATGCAAATAATACATTGCTTGAAAAACTTAAAACTTCACACCATAAGCCACTAATTACGCTTGCACTTCAGTCTACTCCCAATAAATGAAAATTCACAAATATTAAATGCAAATGTATTGCTCAAAACACCATGTGTTGCTAGAAACAATGAGTGCCAAGACAAGAATATACCAAAAAAATCATGAAATATTTCTAATAGAAAATTCCATTACAATAATCAAAAAATTACAAAATGACAAAACCACGAGGAAAATACCACCAGCCAATGAGAAAATTGCAAAAGAAAAAACAATAACTTTCTTTTAATAAATTAGTCCCTAAAACATCAACATAGTGATATATATATTTTACCGACACGATTTCTGATGCACCATTTTAATAGGAAACATTTTTCTGAAAACATTAGTCTCCCACCCATAAGGAAGGAAAAATAACCTTTTGTATGATTTATCATATTCAATTCATACAATAATCATTCACTCATACAAACATTGACCTAATTCTCTTTGAATTATCCTTCTTGTATTAGATTACACTTGCAATCTCTTTTTAAATTTCACTTACAATCTTCATCTAAATTATGGTGTGAAATTATTCTCTAATTTCCAAACAAAAAATATTAATTCTAACATTAAGAATGTTAACATATAATCAATATCCATTAGTAAATATAATTAAAATTGCAAATACCCAGAGCTGCCTAAATCCCTTGTCAGAAATATTGTACAAACAGGTGTACTTTAAAGAATTTCTTATAGTTGAGGAGACTAGATTTGATTGAATGCTTGGAAAGAGGTGTGCGAATTCATATTCCTTCCTTCGTTTTGCTTTAATTATATTGTCCAGAAGAAACTTCAATGTTTCATAATTTTTAAAGGCAACCAAAGTAATAATTACTCTCTCAATGCTAGCAATATTTCACTTTTTATACTCCTTCCTTCATTTTTATCATAAGAGTTGGAAAGAGTGACATGTCGGTTGGTGAACAGGTAACTCCATTAAAAGAACGAACTCAAATTTCAAAAGACTTCAATATCAAAATTAGTCAATAGGATATTTTGTTTGAAGTTTCTGCTAGGATTTTCATCAGCCCAGTGGTGAATTAGATTTTCCAGCGTCAGGAGTCTGTTGGTTGGTGGGAGGGCACCCTTTTTTTGGTGACATGGGAATTGGTTATTATGTGAGTTGGTGGTGGTGGAGAATTTTTTAATTGTAACAGGTAAGGTGAATGGTAAGTGTTCAACGTGGACCTTTACAAATGCCTAGGTTGGCGGTAGTGGAAGTCATCTCCTCAAAAGGCGAAAGGTGAATGGTAAGTTCTTGCTTGTCTGATGGTTAATGCATTATGTGGTTGTTGTACGATGTAGGCAGATGAAGTAAATCTGGATGGATGAAGTAAATGCAATATTTAATGTAGCAGTCTGGGAAAGTATACTGTCATGCCCATAATTTTCACTAGAAAAACTCAACAATTTTTTTTTTTGTTATATATATATATTTTCATTAACCAACATATGGCGATGATAGTTCCATGTTACAATAATATCCTTCAAATTCTGTGTGATGCAAGCTCGTATCCATTTATGGATATTTTGCATTTACCATCCGAAGGATATTAGCTCTCTACAGGCTTAATATAATAATTACGAATCCTACTGATAATATTATTAATTAACACCTACATTCATATTATTCAATAGGAATTACAATAGTATAAAATTGCTCAATTATCCCTTCCATATTCATATTAATATTACTTACTAATAAATTATATTCACATAAATATTTGAGGAATCTAATTACTACTTCATATTTATATTAATATCTTCAGGTTTCAGAACTAAAAGTCCATACATAGTAGCATTTGTTTATTATCATTTGACTCATCTTGTGTTTGAATGTCTCTAATAATAATTTTGTCCAAGTATTCATGACATAATAATTTAACTATCCATAATAACATCAATACAAATCTAACTTTCAAGAATTTTCATGAAGTTTAATTCGTTTGAACTAAATAGATTATTTTTTTTTTGAGAAAACATTCTATCATATGGTATAATATATAATTTGTTTCAATATATTCTTATAAAAGAAAATTAAGGGCAAATAAAAATAAATGAATCAAAATAAATAAGATATTGTAAAACTAAAAGTAAGTAGCCCAATTAAAATCTTATTGTATATACTACTCCCTATAATAATAAGAAAGGTTCCATTCATTTATTTATTTATTTAATTTAACTAACGTATGAATATCCTACTAAATTCTAAAATAAAGCCTAAGTTCTTAAAGAAAGGATCTTAAGAGAAATAGCACGATTCCTACTTTCTTTCTCTTTTTCTTTAAGAGAAACTTGAGAACTCTCTTTTTTTCTTTAAAGGATTTAAATGAAATGCTTAACTACTCAGAAAAGGCCCTATTAAGTTTACTATGAATTTTAAACACAAGAACATATGAATTGAAGATTAAGAGACTTTACTGGCGGGTGCACTAACTGTCCATCCACTACAATTTTTTTTTGAGCGATCTTCGCTAATGGAAAAGTTGGATTTAACTACTATGGAGAAAGGCTAATAATTTAAAAAATATAAATATAGGCATTGTTGTTATTAACTGATTGTATAATTATGCAGTTCCCGGGGATATTAGCATTGCTTCCACTATTGTTAATATTAACCATTGAGATAATGATATCTACAACACCCAAGACAACAGTATAATTTATGACCCGAGATCTCATGATTTATAGCTGCAGTAAAGGTAGACTAATTTTAACGTTGGAAATAGACTTGACCAGCGATAGCAAGATGGTAGCCATTACCCAAATGCCACCAACTCGTGATCCAGAAGAGGCATAAACTGTTGTATTATAGCATTTCACTTTAAACTACAACATTCATTAAAGAAAGGATATTGAAGCCTTACTAGATGTTCTCAATAGAACACATCAACTTATAAGAATCTGAATATCTTACGAATTTCATTGATATCGCCATTAAAGTACTTATTTCAAGCACTTTTTTTTTAATGCTATAATTTTCCTACATGTGAGTCTCATTTGATGCCTAATAGAAAATAAATCTGAATTATGTGATTTGATTGAACTGTAGACATATTGATGTCTGTTCACGATTTAGTAAATACTATCAATAACTTCAAAACGTGTCTCTTTAACTTCTTAGAAACAATAAATAAGTCCCACTGTTCCTTTGAATAAGGATCTTTTTTTCTCTCTAAAAACCCCTGCACATCCCAAATGTAGATTATTTGCATTAGTGAATGTTACTGAGGCATTAATTTCCTTCCCACTGCCCTTCACGTCATTGATTTCAACTACCCACTGAATAAGGCGGTGAGGTGTTGGATAGCATTTACTTCCCCTGCATATCGTGATCAAATCACATCCCCTTGATTTATACACTTACCCGATAGACTACTGGCAGACTAACATGACCAAAGAAAAGTAGGAGCAGGTAGTGGGTGGGACCACTCCATTCAGCTCTAAATTTTCTATCCTATCTTCAATTTTTTTTTTGATTAATCTGATATGTAGACGGCATAGGTCTCTATTTTTACATATTTTCAATTATATTTCACTCCAACCTACTGTATCAAATTAAGATAGATTCCAGCACTCCCCATCTAGCCCGATTCTAGGTGGGGGTGTTATTAATTATCACCATGGGCAAACTAAACTAGGCCAAAAATTTATCATTGGCAACCCTGTTAATGTCAATTTAATGATTCAATGGAATTGTTAGAAGGCATCTGATTACACTGCTCATTTGTACCTCACTTCTGATCATTTCATACTTTATTATATGACTTCATTACAATTGTATATGGATACGCCTTGAGAATTAATGGCTAGCGTCCTACTTCAAAAATTTATCCATATTTAGTCAACCAATCCCCTAAAAGTGCTAGTGGCATCCCAAAACCAATTATCAGTGAAGAGGTACAATGTTTTTGAGGGCTTGCCGACCACCAATGAGGTTAAACCACAACCAATGGCACCATCGCTAAAGGAATTCAGCAAATTGATCAAACTTTGGGGAGGTGTTTCGCCATAAACTCCATAGAATCAGGCCGAGTTAAGAAAATGAAGGTCTGTATAGAATACTCCTGGTGTGTTCATTTATCAAATGAAGGCAGTTCAGAAGTATCCCACTGGAATAGTTAGTTTAGACTTTAAATTCTAGGATAAAGAGTACCCCAAATCTCCCTGATGGTGTAGCGATGTGACCATATTTCGTGATACGAGACTCTGATATGGTTTGACTACCAATATGAGTGTCGTGACTAAGAGGATGTAATGCCCCGCCACGCAACCCTAGGGGAAGTTGCATTTAACAACACAATTGCAATAATTTTTTTTTGTTTAAGTACAAATAACAAGTAAGTTCACTACACGATGCCAACAACCCCTAAGGTTACGAGACTGAGTTTACTTCAACCCAAACAAGAAACATGAATTAAAACCATTACATATAATTGTTTGACAAATTAAATTGCACATACATTCCATACATGATAAAATTAAATTAGAGACATAAGAGTTCCACATGTTCCCAATAATATACTTTACAAAATGGTTACAACTCTCATTCCCCGAATGAGATACTTCCAAAATATAAGGATTACAATTACAACTTCCACCTCGATACAAAGAGGGGTATAAAATTACCATAATAACTGAAAGAATAAACATGAAGAACTGGTCCCACGACCTCTCCAACTGGAAATCTTGTCCACACGAACAAAAGCTGACCCAATGGATTATGGTGCACGTTCCACCCAACCATGTGAGACCTGAAGGCTCACCCCCCTGTGTTAGGAGATAGTAACAAGGAATTCTAGACAGGACCATCCACCCCTAGACATAGACTTCACAAAACCGATACAAAATAAATACAAGTACCACATCACATGAACAAAATGGTCATACGAACATCTCTAGTACGACTCTCACACCACTGATGCAAGCCAGATTACTTCAAGACAAAAAATAGATTGAGAATGTCACAAGACCAAACTCACAAACTATTGACTTAGGAAGAGTGTCATCACATAGGTTGTCAAGGGATATCCTCTGGGAATCTTCTTAGGCTCCGGCCCCCACCATGGGTTATCCTGGTGGCCTCTACCAAAATCCCGGCACCCATGCTCACTCATGTGGAATCAAATACCTCTCGTGAAGATGAGATAGATGACCTTGCCATTCCAGGCCTTCTCGTCTCATCCCAAGTCTAGACAAGCCCTTGGGCCCATGAGCGAGGCATTATTAATCTTGTTTAATGTTTGATGCAACCTAAGCTTCTAAAAAATTATTTAGTTATCACTGAATTAACCAACTTGCAAAGAGTTTCCATGACACCACTGTGTGTCGGCCCCCATTGCAAGCCACTCCTCTAAGGCAACTCGTGGAGTAAATCCACACTCAAGGGTACACACATGCGACCTAAGGAGAATGACTCCTATATAGAACCTCAAGTCCTCACATCTCGTTCTCAATATCTAGGTTAAAATTGGATAAGATTTGACACACTACCCCAAAGAATCCAAAGGTTGACTATCAAAATGACAACCCAAAACTATAACGAACCCCTATCTGGAAGACTTCAAAACATTTACTCTATTCTCCCAACATCGAGAAAGAAAAAATAAACACTATAAAAACATTTTGAGCAGTTAAATAAAATAATGTTCGGATTTCCTAAATCCAGTCAATCACAGTTTTCATTTCTTGCATTTATCCAATCAAATACACTAATTTCATTTCACACCATTGAAATAATTAAAAGCCATTCATTTATTGTAAGTCTCACAATTAAATTCCACAATCAAGCATTTTAGTGATTAAAGTCATTTGACTAAAATAAATCAATCCTTAACTCTAAGTTTCGCAATTATAATTATGATCAAAACATTTTAATAAATTAAGTCATCTGATTAAAATTAAATCCATTCACCTACAATGAATTTCCCAATTATTTTCATATTCAAAATATTATACTAAATAAAACATTTGATTAAAATTAATTAATCTTTATTTCCACTTAGAGTAATATAATTAATTAAAACTCCACTATACCAAAATACAATATTCATTAAATATATAAACGCTTAAAAGTATATATTAAATGTATATACTATAATATATATTTATTTATTTAAATATTTAAATCTCCTTGATATTAAAACCATTTAATCAAACTAAATAAAATAATTTATTTTAAATATATATATTAATAACTTATTATTTATATAAATATTATTTAAATATTAAAATAATATTATATATATAATACAATATATATCTTATATATACCATATATATATATATTACTATATAATAATATTATTATAATATTAAATAACATATATATAAAAAATAAAATTAAAATTAAAAAATTAAAAACAAACAAAAATGAAATTTGAAATTTCGTTTGAGACCCACACGATGCCCTAACAATGTGGCTGCCACGCAGCCTCCCCCATATGGGGGGTGCTGCGTGGGCAGCGCTGCTGCCAGTGGGCAGCGGTGCTACTTCCACGCAACGCCTCCCGTGGGGGGAGCTGCGTGGGAGTAGGGCCTCCCACATGGCGCATGGGGATACAGGGCTTCGGCCCTGCCTCCTCCATAAATAAAATTTTATTTATTTATTATATTCTCAATATTTTTTCACAAACAAAATAACGATGCACAGGGTTTCCTCTGTGTTTTTTTTAAAAGGCCCTAATTTTTTTGAAATATAAATCAAATATACAATATGTATATTTGCAAATATATCTATGTGTTTATATGCATAGGTATTTTACAAATATACATACCCAGATCTTCCATTTTTAGTGATATTGTGCAAATGATCAACAAATTTGTAAGAACAGAAATAATTTTGTCCAAACTCAAAGGGTTTAAGATTTTAGTTTGAAATGGAGATTTCTTTTGAGTTTTCTTCCTACTTTAACTGTGTAAGTTTTTGTTTTGGTTTTCATTTCAAAATCTATCACAAATTTGCAAGTTTGAATGCACTTCCCATGGTTTTCTATTGAATCTAAAACTGCATTTCAATATTTAAAACTCTTTCAAAATGAAGCAAGAAATTAGGAGAAAGAAAAGAAGGAACCTTGTATTTTCTCCCCAAGTTTGAAGCTTTCAACAATGGTGGATCCAATCTCTCCTTCAACTCCAAAATCAGCCCAAACAAAGCTCTCCACCAAAAAAACCAAGAATCCCCCCAACAAAATGAAGTTTCATCTCTTTACATAAGGTTTTCCCCAAATTTGGCCAAAACCCTAAAATGGCCCACTCACTAAATTTTTAAATCATTTTGGAGGATATTTCCATTTAAAATTTTTAAAACACTTTTACTTTCAAATTGAAATCTCATTCATTTCAAAATTTCATTTAAAACCAAAATCTCAAAGTTGCAAGAATTCCAAAATTTCCAAAATGTGAAATTTAAATACATTTCTATTTTTATTCTCATTTAACTTAAATATCTAATATAATTTCAATTTCCATTATCACTTTAAATTTAAATATACAATAATGGCAAAATAACTATTTCATTTAATTTATCACCATTAACCTAGTTAATCAATAATCTAAAAATGATTTTATTAATTAAATCAGAATAACGAATGGAATAAATTGCATTTCAACATTGAAACTAAATATGTTAAAACATCATTTAAACTATATCTACCATTTAATAACCATTAAAATAAGGAAAAATAGTTAACCACAGAGGAAATAACCAAATCAAACCCACTAAATCCGACGACAAACTATGACTAGGGTGACGACTTGGCACAAAAAACCTAGCTACTATCTCCCAATCGATTACCATTGGTCAATGGACACGCTCAAACCTATGAAGCTAGGTGGAGTCGATGTCATGTACCTATCAACCTATGAACAAAGAGTACATTGACATGCATATATATATATATAATATGATCAAGCACACCGTGAAGAGGAAACCTCATAATCATAGGGCACTTGCAAGCGAGTGATACAATCTCATCCCCTTCACCAATACAAAATTACTAACGATTCTAACATCAATGATATTATCAACAGCATAAAACATCATTAAATCAAATATCTTCTAAGTTAATCCAAAACATGCCATAAAGATAACATTAGAATAAAATAACGTCACATTAAAATATAACATTCACATCATTTAACAATTGCGATCAAAAGTAACCAAGTTCCAAAGTTACAACATAAACAGAACCAAGCATTACAAAGAAACACTGCCAATCCAAACATCCAAAATGGAGGGGTGTTACATCCTCCCCCCCTAGGGTCGAGCTTACTCCTGGAAGCTTGCAAACACTCCTAGTACAAACTCCATAAAATCACACATAAACCATGGGTCCAAAACTGAACCACTCCATACCTCAACATAAAAACAACCCGTGCTATAATCAACCCAACCAAGCACACTGTTAATCTATTCAAATCAACATGGTGAAGCATCCAACCACCAAATCTCCAAAACACATAACCATGGATTAACATACATAATACCCTATTCACCAATACACATCACTGAGGATCATCACAAGGCCACACATAAAGCGATAACATTACAATGTTTACTCAAGACAAGGTACATGCAACATTATCACTTCAATATTCATTTAACATTTTGCATTTTGAATCCAGGTACAATAATTTAACATCTACCTAATTTCTTAAAACTCAACGATAAAGTTGGGGGCCTCACCAACAAGATGTACCTATTATGCAATTATCATTATCATGCAATGGTTCCACTAATCCCTTTTCTCTAAACTTTTACTTACTACAAAATGATTTTCTATTCATATTATGCATTTTCCATGATTATGAATGCAACTTGGGGACTTAGGTCCTTTACCCAAGGTTTGATCTAATAAAGCAAACCTTCATAAATACATAAGCATTTTCTCCTAAGATACAACATATCATGGCTTTCAATACACCACACACTCAAGGACAGGCATCTTCGTTAAACCAATGGAAAGACAGAGAAGACAAGAGATATTTATAGTTTTAACATAAGCATGAATGCAATCATGGTTTCATCATCACACAATCACTTTCACACAAATGCATCATCTATATGAGAGTATGCACAAATCTCTATGAACTAACAACATGATCATTCATTTTCTATTACCATATTTCATTATTTCAATAAAATATAACATGCAAAAGCAACTTCAAAACCACATAGGGTCAATCAGGCAATCACTTGCACAATGAGGTAAAGCATAAGAAAACATGCATCAGATACTTGCATGGTGAAGAAAAAACAACAAGACTCCAAAAGAGAATACACACAAAAAGAACTTCTTGGCACCCTCAAGGTCAAATAGACCTTCCATGAACATGAGAAAAGAAACCAAGCAAGGGTAATTTTAGGCAACACATGTCACCTGCAACCCACCAACAAACTAAGGTCCAACATGCTCACCGGCAACCTAGGATTTAGGAAAGTAATCGATCTCAACCTCGGGAGACTCTCAACCAAGGAAATAACTCCAATCCTGAAGGGTAAGGCAAGACCTAGGAGGCATCATTCCTCCACCACACAAGACAAGGTTGGAAAACTCAACCCTCTAAAATGCCATACTATGGCACTCAAGGCAAGAGGTCCTATGACTATCTTACCATAACAAGCACTTGGAACACACCCAAACCACACTCATGCACCACTCAAGGGTCACAACCCTTTACACAATGAAAGAGCCATGCAGCAAGAAGGGAACCAATCAACACATGCTTCTTGGTAGGCTCACGGCCTAACTAACCCCCACTAAAGCATTCATCAACAAGACATTCAAGAGCGGGAATAACAACAAAATTGGTTGTCGTCCACCACACACAACACACCAAATTCACACACAACACAATTGTCCATAATGCATTCATCCAGTAGGAAGGATATCGATGCATTGTACACTAAACCGAGGATCCTATCCTTTCCACTAGTTTCATGCACCATTGGACCTAAACCACGTAACAACTTCTAGGTAGACAAGTGAGATCAACCCAACAAGGAAAGCATAAACCAACGAACAAATCACCTAGGTCAATGCCATGGCTCATAGTGCCCAGAGTATAACCTACGCAACTAACAGCTTAATGGGTTCCACATTATCCTAGAGTACCCAGTGTTTAAACCTAGGCTCTGATACCATGTGTAACACCCTGCCACACAACCCTAGGGGAAGTTGCATTTAACAACACAATTGCAATAATTTTTTTTTGATTAAGTACAAATAACAAGTAAGTTCACTACATGACGCCAGCAACCTCTAAGGTTACGAGACTGAGTTTACTTAACCCAAAACAAGAAACGTGAATTAAAAACATTACATATAATTGTTTGACAAATTAAATTGCACATACATTCCATACATGATAAAATTAAATCAGAGACATAAGAGTTCCACGTGTTCCCAATAATATACTTTACAAAATGGTTACAACTCTCATTCCCTGAATGAGATACTTCCAAAATATAAGGATTACAATTACAACATCCACCTCGATACAAAGAGGGGTATAAAATTACCATAATAACTGAAAGAGTAAACATGAAGAACTGGTCCCACAAGCTCTCCAACTGGAAATCTCATCCACACGAACAAAAGCTGACCCAATGGATTATGGTGCACGTTCCACCCAACCATGTGATACTCGAAGGCTCACCCCCCGTGCTAGGAGATAGTAACAAGGAATTCTAGACAAGACCATCCACCCCTAGACATAGACTTCACAAAATTGATACAAAATAAATACAAGTACCACATCACTTGAACGAAATAGTCATACGAACATCTCTAGTACGACTCTCACACCACTGATACAAGTCACATTGCTTCCAAACAAAAAATAGATCGGGAATGTCACAAGAACAAACTCACAAACTGTTGACTTAGGAAGAGTGTCATCGCATAGGTCATCAAGGGATATCCTCTAGGAATCTTCCTAGGCTCCGGCCCCCACCATGGGTTATCCTGGTGGCCTCTACCGAAATCCCGGCACCCATGCTCACTCATGCGGAATCAAATACCTCTCATGAAGACGAGATAGATGACCTTGCCATTCCAGGCCTTCTCATCTCATCCCAAGTCTAGACAAGCCCTTGGGACCATGAGTGAGGCATAATTAATCTTGTTTAATGTTTGATGCAACCAAAGCTTCTAAAAGATTATTTAGTTATCACTGAATTAACCAACTTATAAAGAGTTTCCCTGACACCACTTTGTGTGTTAGCCCCCATTGCAAGCCACTCCTCTAAGGCAACTCATGGAGTAAATCCACACTCAAGGGTACACACGTGTGACCTAAGGAGAATGACTCCTATACAGGACCTAAAGTCCTCACATCCCATTCTCAATATTCGGGTTAAAATTGGATAAGATTTGATGCACTACCCCAAAGAATCCAAAGGTTGACTATAAAAATGACAACCCAAAACTATAACGAACCCCTATCTGGAAGACTTCAAAACATTTACTCTATTCTCCCAACATCGAGAAAGAACCAATAAACACTAAAAAAACATTTCGAGCAATTAAATAAAATAATGTTCGGATTTCCTAAATCCAGTCAATCACAGTTTTCATTTCTTGCATTTATCCAATCAAATACACCAATTTCATTTCACGCCATTGAAATAATTAAAAGCCATTCATTTATTCTAAGTTTCACAATTAAATTCCATAATCAAGCATTTTAGTGATTAAAGTCATTTGACTAAAATAAATCAATCCTTAACTCTAAGTTTCACAATTATAATCATGATCAAAACATTTTAATAAATTAAGTCATCTGATTAAAATTAAATCCATTCACGTACTCTGAGTTTCCCAATTATTTTCATATTCAAAACATTATACTAAATAAAACATTTGATTAAAATTAATTAATCTTTAATTCCACTTAAAGTAATTTAATTAATTAAAACTCCACTATACCAAAATACAATATTCATTAAATATATAAATGCTTAAAAGTATATATTAATTGTATATACTATAATATATATATATTTATTTAAAAATTTAAATCTCCTTGATATTAAAACCATTTAATCAAACTAAATAAAATAATTTATTTTAAATATATATATTAATAACTTATTATTTATATAAATATTATTTAAATATTAAAATAATATTATATATTATATATATAATACAATATATATTATATATACCATATATATATTATTATATAATAATATTATTATAATATTAAATAACATATATATATATATAATTAAAAAAAAAAAACAAACAAAAATGAAATTCAAAATTTCGTTTGAGACCCACGCAATGCCCTAACGGCGCGGCTGCCACACAGCCTCCTCCATACGGGGTGTGCTGCGTGGGCAACGGCGCTGCTTCAACGCAATGCCTCATGTGGGGGGAGCTGCATGGGAGCAGCACCTCCCACATGGCACGTGGGGATACAGGGCTTCGGCCCTGCCTCTGCCATAAATTGATCTTTTATTTTATTCTCAACATTTTTTAACAAAAAAAAGGGTGATGCACAGGGTTTCCTCTATGTTTTTTTTTAAAAAACCCCTAAATTTTTTGAAATAAAAATCAAATATACAGTATGTATATTTGCAAATATATCTATGTGTTTATATGCATAAGTATATTTACAAATATACATACCCAGATCTTCCATTTTTAGTGATATTGTGCAAATGATCAACAAATTTGCAAGAACAAAAATAATTTTGTCCAAACTCAAAGGGTTTAAGATTTTAGTTTGAAATGGAGATTTCTTTTGAGTTTTCTTCCTACTTTCATTGTGTAAGTTTTTGTTTTGGTTTTCATTTCAAAATCTATCACAAATTTGCAAGTTTGAATGCATTTCCCATAGTTTTCTATTGAATCTAAAACTACATTTCAAAATTTAAAACTCTTTCAAAATGAAGCAAGAAATTAGGAGAAAGAAAAGAAGGAACCTTGTGTTTTCTCCCCAAGTTTGAAGCTTTCAACAATGGTGGATCCAATCTCTCCTTCAACTCCAAAATCAGCCCAAACAAAGCTCTCCACCAAAAAAACCAAGAATCCCCAAAACAAAATGAAGTTTCATCTCTTTACATAGGGTTTTCCCCAAATTTGGCCAAAACCCTAAAATGGCCCACTCACTAAATTTTTAAATCATTTTGGAGGATATTTCCATTTAAAATTTTTAAAACACTTTTACTTTCAAATTGAAATCTCATGCATTTCAAAATTTCATTTAAAACCAAAATTTCAAAGTTGCAAGAATTCCAAAATTTCCAAAATGTGAAATTTAAATACATTTCTATTTTTATTCTCATTTAACTTAAATATCTAATATAATTTCAATTTCCATTATCACTTTAAATTTAAATATACAATAATGGAAAAATAACTATTTCATTTAATTTATCACCATTAACCTAGTTAATCAATAATCTAAAAATGATTTTATTAATTAAATCAGAATAACTAATGGAATAAATTGCATTTCAACATTGAAACTAAATATGTTAAAACATCATTTAAACTATATCTACCATTTAATAACCATTAATATAAGGAAAAATAGTTAACCAGAGAGGAAAGAACCAAATCAAACCCACTAAACCCGACGACAAACTATGACTAGGCTGACGACTTGGCACAAAAAACCTAGCTACTATCTCCCAATCGATTACCATTGGTCAATGGACATGCTCAAACCTGTGAAGCCAGGTGGAGTCGATGTCATGTACCTGTCAACATGTGAACAAAGAGTACATCGACATGCATATATATATATAATATGATCAAACACACCATGAAGATGAAATCTCAGAATCGTAGGGCACTCACAATCGAGTGATACAATATCGTCCCCTTCGCCAATACATAATTACTAACTGACGATTCTAACATCAATGATATGATCAACAACATAAAACATCATTAAATCAAATATCTTCTAAGTTAATCCAAAACATGCCATAAAGATAACATTAGAATAAAATAACCTCACATTAAAATATAACATTCACATCATTTAACAATTGCGATCAAAAGTAACCAAGTTCCAAAGTCACAACATAAATAGAACCAAGCATTACAAAGAAACACTGCCGATCCAAACATCCAAAATGGAGGGGTGTTACAGAGGAGACAAGTTTTATGTTCATACGCAAATATGAATTTATGTTGTGATGAGCAGATTTGGAGGTTATTTATTTAATCCCTCTAAGGGTTTCTAACCCTATGAGACATGGTAGTGATCAATGGAGATGTGACCTCCACAGAGACGAGCCCCCTCATAAAAAGGCTCGTAGCCCCTCTATGATTAGGTTGCAACCCTCATAGAGAAATGCCCCTCTACCCTATTCTCACCTTTGCTATTTTTTTTCTTTTCTTTTCACGTATTATTCCCTAGAAATTCAGTTTTGTTCACTGTAAGCTTTTCCTAACGTAGATTTAAGTTCCACTAGAATTTTTATTAATAGTTTTATCTATTGATTCCTGTTTATACTATTTCATGCATATAATGTTATCTTATCTCGTCACAACACTTGTTCTATTTTTTCACATTCTAGCCACAGTTACAAGTGTCATTATATTTTATCTGTTATTCCCAGAAGGCAATCGAAATTTCATTGTTTTCTCAATAGTGTAATCCTTTACACAATAAAATTCCTCTGTTCATAATAGCAGGAATTATTAGTGAAGCTTATACAAAAGTCAACCTAAATTTTTTATGTTGCAAAAAAAACATATCAGGTCTGAAATAGTTAACATTACACCCATTGAGATGTTTGTTAAGTAAAGTGACAATCTAACTCAAATGAGTAAATTGCAACACTTCCCATGAGATTATAAATAACATAAATAAGAGCCCATTTACTTAATACAAGTTTATTTCTTTTAGTCTTCAATAGATTGTAAAAAAAATACAACATTTCCCTTTGTTCCATAGACCAGTGCCATCAATAATATCGAGAAGCAAAGTATTGCATGCCCAAACAAGGTCTTGTTGTTTCCATTCTCTCATTTAGCAATAGGATACTATCTTTTGATATTTCAAATAGTATTTGGAGATACTAAGAGAGAAACCACACAAAGGGATAAGGCTTTCTCTTCTTTCTTTTGTGTATTGTTTTTTTTCATTTATTCTTTTATGTTATATTATACACTAGCTTTCCATATTACTAACAAATTTTAAGAACTAAAACGAAGGACACACAATTGATTTAGGCTTGCTCTCCACCCTACTGTAATGGCGTCATGGAGCCTGTTGGGCTCTAGGCATACCCTCGAGCAAGGAACTATTAAAGGTCCATGATAATAAATGGAGTCTTTTCCCATGTTTCCAAAGGATAAAACTAATGTAGCTCCAATTCCATACATCTAGATCCTCTACTTCTATTTTGAACCATAATCACTACACTATGCCACCTTCTTACAACCAATAAACAAGAGTAACTGGAAATAGGAAGAACTTATCTCTGTTTTTTTTGAACTCTTGTATCCATCTTTCCTCTCCAAGACAAGCCATATTGATTGAACTATCTTTCCAAAAGGTGGAATCCTCCCCTCTTCTAATTCTTTCTACCATCTCCACTCTAGTTCTCCAAGAGGAGAAGTGGGCAATGCCCAAATCTTCCATCTTCTTGAGATATATAGGGATCCTCCAAACCTACACTCTTTCCCACAAGTGCTCATACATGTGTGAGTCTTGTGCCAATTCCAAGAACTTTTGGGGAGTAGAAGGTTGAGAGTGACAAGTCACTCTTCCCAAGCCCCAACACTTTTTTTTTGAATTTGTCACATTCATGAATGTGGACTTTTGAGGGGTCTTTTCACACTCCAAGGACAAGTTCATATGTGTCAAAAAGGTTCCAAACCCATAGGTATAGGTCCTAGGGGTCTATTCTTGTTCAAAAACCAAGGAAATTGATTCAGTAATCCCTTTTTAAAACCCACACAAAAATCCATACGAATTTTGATCTTAACCAAGGGTTCCAACCCCAACCAAACTCACATCACATGTACTACCATTGGGTTCTACTCAATCACCCAGCCAATAATAAAACCTAAAACCCTTCTAAGTCAAATAGGGCTACACTTAGAACTTCCCAAAGATGTATTTGATTTGATTCCAACATTTATCTATCCTCCTATTTGTGTATTTGACTCCTGTACATTACCAAGGTAAGCATGATTAGATCATATATCTCTTCATATTATTAGCTAATCCAATTCAGAAAATTTTCACTCATGAACTATTTACTCATTAATACATCAAATGAAGCTAATGATTCAATTTTCATTATAATCAAAGGAAATACACACTTACTCCAATACAAGAATATAGTCAATGAAATAGTCACTCCCTTATTTTTCTTACCACCTTAGTAATTCATTTTAAAATCCTATAACATTAACGATGAACCATTTACCAAAATTTAATATGCCAAATAACCCAACACTTTCAAGTTATATCCAACAATTCACATGTGCATTAATCATAATTAAATCAAGGTTAATGCCCATGAATCCTAAAAATATTTTTATCATTTATTTCATCATAATTATGATCTAACTAGTTGCTCAATTGAAATAAAATGGGGGATACGAAATGGGCTCTTACATTCACGGTAGCATAAACAAGAATATTATCAAATAATCACACTATTTGTCATCCATAATACATCTTACCATCTATTTAAGATAACATAAAACATATTAGCATTTTACTAATCACATGCAAGGTGGGGCCTTACATATACTTTGATTAATTTGCATTATGCAAACAACAATTGTGGTGTTGGTTTTGTGGCAGACGAATGTGAAAAAAATCATTGGCTTTAGGTCTATCACTGGTTTCATAGAAAATTCTTTGAAAATAATTTTATTGTAGATTAAAAATTAGTGTTTTCCGGAATCTGAGAGTCATTTTACATGAGTGGTTTGCATGGATGGTTAATTTATTATCTATTTCTTCTTGCCAGATGTTTGTATCTTTGGCATTATACCCATTGTGGAGATTTGAAAGAGAATATCATTCTATATCGATTGAGGAATTGTAGTTAAATTTTTTTTGTTTCATAAAAAAATGTGCTTAGGCTTAGTAATTTGTTCATCATTCATTTATGGTTTTGGTTATCTGTGTGTATCTTTCACATTGTAGCCATCACGATAGGAGCAATCTTGATTAAGTTGCATTGTCAAAACAACCATTGTGGGATTAGTTTCATAGGAGGCCATTGTAAAGATCCTTTCCTATAGCTTCGTCAATGGATTAATAGCAAACTATTTTAAAAAACCATGTCCTTCAGCTTCATCCCTAGTTTGATAGTAGGTTGTTTGTAAAGCTTTTTATGCTAGATTGAAAACTCTTGTACTCTGGAATCTGTAAGTCCTTTTACATGGGTAGTTGACATAGATGGTTAATTTATTGTTGGTGTCTTCATATTATATGTTTTTATGTTTGGAATTATACCCATTTTGGAGTTTCAAAAGAGATTGTCATTCTCTATGGATGGAGAAATTACACAAAAATATTTTTTATTTCTTGAAAAAATATGGTTAGGGTTACTTATTTGTTCACTCTTTTTCTATTGTTTTCGTTGTCTTTGTGTATACCTATTTTTGAGATTTGAAAGAGATTATTTTTCTATATGGATAGAGAAATTACACATAAATCTTCTTTCTTTATCAAAAAATATGGTTGGGGTTGGTTATTTGCACACTGTTGGTCTATTATTTTGGTTGTTTGTTTGCATATTTGGCATTGTATCCATTACCATGGGATCAATTGTATTTATCTATGTAGGGTTTAGGGTTGTATGAAATCATTAGCATATCGGACATAAAATTACTTTGGCAGTTTTCTAGTATTATTCTAGTAGGTTTTTTATAATTTCTCTATCTGTGGTGATGTAGGTCAAATTTTCAATGAAGCTTGTGGGGTTATACTGATTTTTACATGGGTGCTTTGCATAGATGATTAATGTATTGTCAATGTCTTCTTGTTTTATGATTCTATATTTTGTGTTATACCCATTTTCAAGACTTGAAGGAAATTATCGGTCTTTGGGGGTGGAGAGATTGTAGTTAAATCTTCTTTCTTTTGTAAAAAATATATGGATAGGGTTACTATTTTGTGGCTGTTGAGTGTTATTCTAATACCTATTTTACAATTTCTCAATTTCTCTATAATATTTGGTGAAGTGCAAGGTTGTACTTATTTTGTAGAGATTATTGGTACACATTGGATTTAGGAGTTGTAATTAATGTGGCTTCAGGGAAATTGCAGTTAAATCTTCTTCCTATTGTCAAAAATATATGGTTGGGTTGAGTGATTTTTTTGGCCCTTATTTATTCATACATATGTAGACACATATATATACTATGTGCATCTTTGTTGCCATACACATGGTTTGGCTTTCATTTTCAATGAAGCTTGTGGGGTTATACTCTATTATACATGGGTGTTTTTCATAAATGATTAATTTATTGTTAACGTCTTCTTGATATATATTTCTTTCTATTTATACCTATTACCATAGGAAAAATTGTAGTTAAATCTACTTTCTCTCATTGTTGGTCTATTGTTTTGATTATCTGTGTATATCTTTGGCGTTGCAGCTATTACCATAGGAGGAATTGTAGCTATCTATGTGTAGGGTTTAGGGTTGTATGAAAATATTGACATATTGGAGATAAAATTGCATTGGTAGGTGTTTACTATTATCCTAATAGCTCTTTTTACAATTTCTCTATTTCTATATAATATTTAGTGTCAAGTGATGTAGCTTGAATTGTCAATGGACTTTGTGGCCTTATATTGATGTTTTCATGGGTGCTTTGTATACATGATTAATTTATTATTAATGTCTTCTTCTTATATGTTTCTATCTTTGTGTTATAGCAAATTTTGAGACTTGAAAGAGACTACTACTCTTTGTGGGTGGAGAAATTGTAGTTAAATTTTCTTCCTTTCATGGGAAAAATATGTTTAGGGTTACTAATATTTGGTTGTTGAGTATTACGGTAATAGTTCTTTTACAATTTCTATATTTCTTTCTATTGTCAAAGAGATATGGTTGGGCTGAGTGATTTTTGTGGCCCTTGTTTATTGTTTGTAGTTATGGCTGTGCAACTTTAGCTTTTTCTAGTTAAATTTTCTTTCTCTCACTATTGGTCTAATTTTTTGATTATTTGTGTATATATTTGGCATTAAGAGCTCTATTTACTATGGTTTTAGGGAAATTGTAGTTAAATCTTCTTCCTTCGATGAAAAAAAATATGGTTGGGGTGAGTAATTTTGGTGGCCCTTGTTTATTGTTTGTAGTTATCACTACTAAATTTTTGCTTCATACCCATTGCTATAGGGGAAATTGTAGGTAAATCTTCTTATTTTTATCAAAAAAATTGAGCTGCATCACCTCACACTAAATATTCTAGAGAAATAGAGAAATTTTAAAATAGGTATTAGAATAACACTAATGTAGCTTGGAGTCTCGATTAAGTGTGTGTGTATATATATATATATATATATATATATATATATATATATATATATATATATATATATATATATATATATATATATATATATATATATATATATATAGAAGTCTTTTTGACAATGTGATTTAATCAATATACTTTATCACACATTTTATAGCACATCAATGTTAAAACTATCAAGCCTACTATCAAAAGGAAAAATTAGCAAAGGTCGGGTCACATGAATAATAAACTAATTATTTATGCAAAATACCCATGTAGACATATATATATATATATACATGTGAACATATAGACATATATACACATGTATACATATATACATATATATATGTGTGTATATACATGTCTACGTATGCATACATATATACTTGTAAAGATATGGGTATGTTCAGGATCATCATGGAAAAAATAGGCCCTTAAGTGGCAAAATATTCAAAAAAATTAGAGTTAGGCAACTTGACATAAAAATTTGAATAAGTTATCTATATTATTTCAAAAATATGTAAGAATAGAATCTATAGAAAATTGAATGTAGTTATAAACTACCAAGTTTATTTTTAAAAAAAATGATTTGATGAAAATTTGAAATTTCAAAGCAGTAGTACTTAAATTTCAAAGAAAAAAATTAGAAGTAGGTGTCTCTAACCACCCTAACCATAATAAAATGATAATATTTTTTTTAAGATTTTAGATATAAGTAGAGGACTCATGTCTAGATGTGATGCATATTTTTTTGTAATTTTTTTCCAAGTAAATAATTAATTATGAATTTTTATTAAATTTTTTTTAAAAAATATAAAAACTTGTATGTATGACCACCTTAACTTGGTCAAATCTTCATGAAATTCACTTTTTTTTTTTTAATCCTATAGTATATGAAGCATAGAATGTGATGCATGTTTCAGATTGAAAAATGTGATACAGTTTGAAAGCTATAATTTTTTTTCAATCAACCTATTGATTAGGAATTTAGTCGTAATTCAAATAGAAAATGAATAATAATTATTCATTAAATTCAAATTAAAGCATAATTTATATTGGTGGAAAATTGAGAATCTCCTTTAAAATATCTTTTTGTTTCATCAATTTTGGCTAAAAAAATTGTTAGCCACATACCCTAGACATACCCATAAAATCACCACTTTTTGGACCATCACGATCCTACACATACCCATATACATAGATATATGCATGTATACATATGCATATATATACATGTAAACATAAAAATATATATACATGTAGACATAGAGATATATATATACACACACACACATGTATAGTAAATTAATCATTGATGCAAAATTGCCATGTAAAACCACTTACAAATTCTGTGGCACAACAACCTTAAATCCCCCAAGATGCTATAGGGTGGAGAAGAATGTGATGATTTTAACAATGGTCTACTACCAAACCAACACCATGCTCGCTATTTGTACAATGCATCTTAATCAATATAAAACCCTGCAACATGTTATCAACAAGAACAATAAGCACCTAACGCAAGATATGAACAATAAATAATGTGCTATCAAACCAACAACACAATGGCTCTCTCAATAATGCAACTTAAAATTAATACACTTTCTCACAAATTTTGCAGTGCATCAGTGTTAAACCCCTTCAACCTATTATCAAAAGCAACAATAAATTAATCATTTATGCAAAATACCCATGTAAACATAGAGATATATATACATGTAAACATATAGACATATATATACATGTAGATAAACATGTGTATATGCATGTCTACGTATGCATACATATATACATGTAAACATATACACATATATATACATGTATACATATACATATATATATACACACATAGACATGTGTATATACATAGACTTTCTCACAAGTTTTGCAGCACACCAGTATTAAACCCTCAAACCTACTATCAAAAGGAACAATAAGTAGAGCTTGACAGGCATGAACAATAAAAAATAATTTATGCAAAAATACCCATGTAAAACATGCACACACACACACACATATATACACATGTAAACATCTTGACATATATATACATGTATACATATATATGTATATATACATGTACTTATATCCATGCATATATACATGTAAACATATACATAAAAATATGTGAACATATGTATACATATATACATGTAAACATATACATACATATACATACATAACTGTATATAGATGAAATTAGTTTGCCCAGTGTTACATAGTAAATGTATTTTTGATAGATATTTTATACTTTCAGTATTTTCCTATAATATTGAGTGCTAAATAATGCTTCTTCAATTTTTAATTGGCAAGTGAACTATTATATAGATTGGTCTAGGTGTGATATAATTGTATCTCTCTCCTACCTTTATATTTATTAGCGTTGGAAACATATCTATATTTATTTTTTTGTTAAACAAGTGCAATGAAGGAAAATGCACATCATCACAGCACATGGATAGAATGATTAAGGAAAATATATTTTGGAGTCTTTGAAAAGATCAATGCATGTCTACTTCCACCTCTATATATATGTATGTATGTTTTACTAATAGTTATGTTACAATTTCCCCATGATTTTTCTATAATACTCAATGGCAGATAATGTAGTTGCTCTTATGCAATTCCTCTATTTACTAGTAGATTACAAAGAAGGTAGGCATCAAATTAAAATGAAAACCATGGCAGCTCAATGAATGTGCAAATCTATAATGCAAACGGAAGAATAAATTACGTAGCCATTCACAATCCACAATGTCCTTTTTGTAAGGATTTGAAGTGAAATCAATTAGAGGGATTCAAAGGGGCTAATTGTACAAAATGTGTATAGAAGTAAATATACACAGAGTGTACATATATGTGTCTAGATATCTATTTATGTATATGTGTATATATGTATGTATGTATATATATGTATATGTGTACGTATGTGTGTATATATGTATATGTATATGTGTGCATATATGTATATGTTTATGTATATATATATATATGTGTGTGTGTGTGTGTGTATGTGTGTGTGTGTGTGTATGTATGCATGCATGTGTATATTACATGGTCTGGTGGTTGTGGAGGTGGTGACCTTGATAAGTGGAAGGTGAATTGTAAGTGTTTTCTTCTGTAGGGGTTAATGCATTTTGTTGAATTATCTAGTGGGGGTCAATGAAGTAAATGCAATATTGAATGTTGTAGAGTGGAAAAGTATACTTATATATGTGTGTGTGTGTGTGTGTGTGTGTGTATTTATTATCTCTTGATCATGGTAGTGTGTGCCTTCTATTATCCATTTGAATTTTTTTTTGTGAGGATAATATATTGACTAGGTTACATTGTTGAAAGTGACATTGTTGTGTTGGTTTCATAACAGAGCACTGCCTACAATGCATGGTCCCTACTGGTTTAATAGCATATTGTAGGTACAATGGCTCTTTCAACAATGCAACTTAATCAATGTACTTCCATGCACATTATGTAGAAAATGCAAGCTGTATAGTGTGGAATTAAATAATATAGAGCAACAAAGAAATTCTAGAATGGCTATTGTATAAAAAATTCTATTCATGGTTTTCCTAATGAAAATAACATAGAAAACTTCAATCAGATAAGAAACCCTCCACATATCCATAATCCTATTAGAATTTGCATTTTTCTCTATAATATGTATATATGTATATATACATGTATATGTATGAATGTACATACATACATACATACATACATACATACATATATATATATATATATATATATATATATATATATATATATATATATATATATATATATATATATATATACATGTATGTATGTATGTATGTATGTATGTATGTATGTATGTATGTATATGTGTATGGGAAAGTATACTGCAAAATGTGTGACAAAATATATTGGTTTGGTTGGTTTGTTGAAATAGCCATTGTGGTGTTGATCTGCTAGTAGACTATTGTAAAATTCTTCAAATATCTAGATGAGTTTCCCACAGTTGATAGTTACAATGTGGAGCATGTCTCTTCGACAAAATATATTTTTAAATGTTGCTAATTGGTGAATAAGTATTGGACAAAAAGTTATGGAACTAGAATGTACAAGGCATGTATTACATAGACTGGTTTTCTTCTATTAACATGTTTCATCATATTCTTCTGCCCTCATTTGTTTAACTATCAATAACTTTCATGATATTTTTTTCCACTCATCTATTTGAAGTTGTCTATAGCAGAGTGTTCTATTGTTCTTGTAAAAAGGATTGTTTTATAATCTTTTAAATTTTTTAATCTTTAACATGCTTAATTTTTTTGGATGGAAGATGTTATCATTTAGATATATTGTTGTATATAAGGATAAATAGATGCATGTGTACATATGGATATATATATCTTCTTATTTGTGTTTTCCAAAATTCCTTAACAGAGGAAAAATTAAACCCATATATGTTTTTAAGGATTTCCATTCTTGTTGTTCTATATTCCATTATTTATATTAAGAAAGATGAAGCAACAAGTACCAATATATTCAAATGCTTGCATATAGGTGTTTATAAAAATATAGAAAGAAGATTATATGCAAATGTCTAAGTTTTCCACCAATTGGTATTGAATGCTAGAATACATTAATCTTTGATTTTTTACTGTGGTATAGAGTTGTCAATGAGTGAACTATAGTTAGAAGATTCTTTTCCTTTAAAGGATTGTAAAACTATGTCTGCAGAGTCAAGGTCTGTGGATGGGTCTCCAGAGCCCCAGAAAATTGATTTAGTGATTGATTTGGTGTCAACTTGTACACGTGATGTTGCGGAGTCTAGCTCTGAGGATGCCATCCACTAGCTTACAAACTCTAATTCTGTAAGTTTTCCTTGCTTTTTTGTTGTGCCTACTGTAAACTTGCTCTTATTGTTTCCTACCTTTCATGTTGTTTATGCTTGATTGGAATTTAGGTGTATACATATATAGCTATCCCTAGTAGAGGATATAGATATGAAAGTAGACATGCATTGATCTTTTAGAACACATAAAAATGTATCTATTTCTATCCTTCGTTTTCCTTTCTTGTTTTATCCATTTGGTGTGATGATGTGCATTTTGCTTGATTACACATGTGTTTGTAAGGTGCAAAGAAACATCCATCTTTGACTCCATTTTTAATTCATTCCATCAATGTTGGTGATGTTGTTTCCTCTCTAGTCCTTCAAAAAATTTCCTCCAAAAAATTTGGTAGTGATGAGGGGCAGGTTGAGCAATACAAGGTTGTCTTATCTGATGGCCACCATTTGCAAATAGGAACTCTCCCTTCCAAATGCAATGATATGTTTTTTTATAGGTGCCTTGAAAATAGGGTCCCTTGTATGTTTAAAAGACTACGTCTGTAGGAATATCTAAGATTCAAGGTGGGTTGCATTGTTTATTGTATATCTTAAAAAATTCTCTCTTTCATTTCTACCTCATATAATTTCTCCAATACATTGTTTTTCTTCTTGTCCAGGGCCTTAATCATATCCAACTTAGTTGTAATTATTCTTGATTGTCAAATTATTGAGACGCCTAGGTATTTGTTCAAGTAGGAAGATGAGCAAATGTTGGAATCTAACTCACCTTCTCCTTCTAAGTGGGCCCCTAAATTTGGTCTACAACTGTCCCCTAAAAAAAAAAACATCTCTCCAAAGGTCAGCCCTATTAAAGCTTTGAACATATATCAAAATGTTTGGAAAGAGAAAGGATGTGTAACACATATTAGGGAGATGAATCATTTCCAAAAACAAATAGGTGAAGAGAAAATGTTTAGTTTTGACATTATAGATGTGGAGGGGACAAAAATACGTATTACTTGTTTTGATTATATTGCTGAATTGCATTATGGTTGAGTTGAGGTGAGGTTTACTTATTTAATATCGAGGGGATTGGTCAAGGAAGCCAATAAAAGATTCAATAAATTAAATAGTAATCTTGAGATTGTTATGGATGAAAAATCAACAATAAAATGATGTGAAGATGAGATTCTTGTCCCAAAAAAAAATTGTTTTTGTGTTAGTTAGTGAAATAAGCAACTATAGTGATAACAAATTCATTGATATTATTGGAATTGTAGTGCATGTTGGGTACATTTCAATTGTTCATAGGAGAAATGGAACTGAAATAATCTGATGAACCATTAAACTATATGATGCCTCTGCTTCTTTCATTGATGTTAATTTGTGGGGCCCGAGTTGGAAAGAAAAAGGTGATACCTTGGAGCGGATGTGCCTTTCTGGTTGTAGTGCCCCTCCATTCTCACCATAGATGTGTAGGAATTTTGACTTTGGAATTTGAAGATGAAGATATATTGACTTGTGTTTAATCTTTGTGGTTGTAATATGGGACATGCGCTTTTGTTAATGCTTTGGTGAGTATGGTGTATATTGTCGTGTTATTATTATTATGCAGAGATTTGCTTGGATAGTTAAGTGATTTAGTAGTATGTATGTTAGGATTAGTGGAAAGGGTGACATCATACCATTGGATGTATGAGGGACATACGAGAATCAGATACAATTGCTAGAGCTTCTTTCCTAATGCTTCTATGCACATGTGCTCTAAATTGTATGTTTGAGTGAATAGGTACTAGCCTATGTCTCCACTTGAATTAGTAGGTTTGAGCATGTCTCTAATCCCAATGGTGGTCAAGGAGATAACATCTAGGCCTAAGTTATAACCTAGAACCCTAGTCATTGTCCCCAACCAAGGACAATGGATTCAATGTGCGACCACCTTTTTAGGTTGACATGGGACAATGCCCGATCTCATTTACCCTATGGTTGGAGTGTTGCATTTATGTGAATGTTTCTTATGGGATATGTGATTGTTTGATTTTGTTATCCAGTCTTGGTTTTAGATCCCAACTTGTTGGTGTTAAACCATGTGGTTAGTTGGGTTGTTATAATTGTGATTAGTGTTATTTATGTTTTGATATGAACGTCCCTTTTATGTGGGAAGTTATTTGATGGTTTATGTCTAGCCTTGGTTTGTGGATTATTAGAGTGAAGTTAGATATTTGATCAATATGTTAGTTATTATGATTGTTATTAATGTGTTGAAGTGTGATCTAATATTATTCATAAGTGATATATTTATTTATGTTAATAAGTCATAATATTTTTATGTGCATACTAATATGTTATTATTTTGGGGAATTATTATTTAATTATTGTTTATTATTATCATGTGCTTTATTTATCGATTATTTGGTATTTAGTTATTGTTTATTGAATAATGTTTGTTTTACTATTGTTTAGATGTAATTTTTTCCTTATTAGTCTCTTGATTCATTTTATTAAAATGGTCACTTAATTTATGTGTTATGGAGTCTTTATATGTGGTTTTAATAGTTTAAAATGCTTCCTAAGTGATAGTTTTATGGGTTAGAGGTATTTTTATTTCAATAGATCTCATTTTTAAAGTCCAAAACCTACTCTAATTACTCCATTATGAAAAGTGACGAAAATGGGAGTTAAAAGGGTTGATGGAAGGTTGTCTTTGGGAAGGGAAGTATTTTTTTTATTTTGAGAGAGGGTTTTCTATCTTTTGGTTATTTGGTTATGGAGTTCATATTTGATTTGGCTTCTTAATTTTCTTGGAGTTTTTGCCATCCATGCAAAGAGGGAGGACCAATGAGAAAGTTGATGCAATTTGAAGGTTTTCAAAGTTGAAATTTTTGGAGTTTGGCATCAAATTCCTATCATTGTTGAGTGATGAATCCAGGTTGGATTTTGAGATCTTTTGTTTAATTTTATTTTTGTGTGTATGAATAATTTGATTGATTTCTTTCTCTTCTTTTTTTAAAACATAAATATTGGATAGTTTTTTTTTTGTGTGTGAATGAAACATTTATTTATTCCAAAATAAAAATCAATACATATTTATTGTTTTTATTTTTTACCAGTAAAATGGTCTGATTGTGTTGCCCATAAATATCTTTTTACGGATTAGGTTGGTGAGATTTTTAAAGGGTGCTTATATCTCATTATCTTTTAAATTTTGTCCAAAAATCACAAAAACTCATATCGCATTTTGGGAGATATGGTTGAAACACAGGTTTGTTATCAAATTTCCCTTCTATGACTGCAAATATTCTTATTTCTCCTTGTAACAAGCCAATGGAAGATTGGAATTTTAGATTTATAGGGGTTTGAAAGGGCTTAAATTAATTTAATTTTTGAATATTTTATTTTAGAAAAGATCCAGTTGCTGAGTTACTCATTTTTTCATTTGACTGTAATTGAATATTGTTGAAAAAAAGGTCTTATGGGAGTTGTCTATTTTTTTGCATTTTATGATTTTTTGAATAATTTTTGGTCAATTTTGTTCACTTTACTAAGTAGTTGATGGCCAAATATAAAATGGGTATTTTATGGATTTTGATTTTGATTTGATATGACTATTTTATGGTTGTTTTATGGCTGAAAATTTTGACTGTTGTTAAGAGGGAATTAGTTCAGTTCTAAAGGTTGTATTAGAGGGCATATATTTCTCCTTTGATCTATATTGTGTTGTACCATTTTTATTTGAATGTGTTTAGTATTTGCATGTTGGAATCCCTTCATATTTGTGAGATCTTTTGTTGAAGCTTCTATATGTGTAAAGATCAATTGTACCAAGGTTGTTCATTCTTGATCTTGGTTATGAACTGCTAAATTAAAGTTGGTTATCATGTTATAATATTGTGAAAATGAAAAAATTTGTTTCATTGTGGTGTCGTTGTATAATGATAATATTTTTGTTTTTCTATCCTTTTGTGTTATGTGATTGGGTCTTTAGAAGTACCTGAAAGTATTTGTGGAAGTTTTTGTAATTTTTGGTTGATTCTTGTTTTGGTAGTCTCTTTTGGATGGTTAGTGTCAGCCACTTGTTGTTTTTGTTGTTTGTTTGTGTGTGGGGCTACCTAGTGTTGTCTCCTAGCACAGAGGGAGTGGGACTCAGGGTTCCATGTGGTAGGGTAGTATTTCTGAACCATCCATTGGGGTTTAGGTGGTCTGATTCATGCGCAACATGGAGAGTCTTTCATTTCGCTTCACTCTATAGCCGAATTCATGTGTAGGTGATATTTCTATAAAAAATGTGTTCAATATATATATATATATATATATATATATATATATATATATATATATATATATATATATATATATATATATATATATATATATATATATTCCTCTTGTATGAATATATATTGTACATTGCAGCATTCTTGTAATGAAAATGTAAGTGGATTGAAGTAGTTTTGAATATATATTTATTGTTGTTTATTATGTAATGGAAAGGTTATCATATGAATGTTGTATTTATGATACATATAAACTTAATTTAGTGGTAGATGTGATATGCCTTTATGTACCTCTTTCATGGTGTTTATTAGGAATAGGTTCATATTGACATAGTGTTAGATGAAATTTAATTATAATTAAGTTATGTTCCATATGTAATTTGTTGCATGAGATAATTTACATTCAAAATATTGACTATATTTGTTTTAGTGTATCAAATTTATTTTTATAGGCTTAGTTAGTGTAGGTGTATTGTAGTAGTGATGTTAGGGGACAATGGTGGATAGGTGTGTAAATGGGATTTGATTAATGTTTCTTTTAGGTCATAATGTGATTATGATATGGTGTTTATGTAAGGATATTATTCATGTTAACTTATTGAGTTGAATTAGTTAGTGTTACTTTAGTTTTTTTTTTATTTAAAAAAATTGGCTTGATGTTGAATGTCTTTTGTGTTTATCCACTAGGTCCCTTAGTGGGGCGTTACACTAGTGACATAGTCATTTATGTTGTTTGTAGTGGTCATGTAGGCTACTTTAATGTCAAAGTTATCACCACCTCAACAGGAACGGTCCTTAAGATTAAACCTTCTATTCCTGAGGAAAATAAACTTAGATCCAAGGGTCCAATTAAAGTAGACCAAGTAGCTTCAACTTCTTCTACACCTCAGAGGTTGCATCCTTCAAATGATAGAGTTAATATTGCATTTATCTTAAACAACTGCCTCTATTTAGCAAAAACTATTGAATCCATTTTTAAAGCAACCATTCAAATTGCAAAAACTAAGTCTTTTTGTTACCTTTCTTGCCCCTTTTTGGTTAATGGTAAAGAATGCAAAAGTTAATTCCCACACCTCCGTACTGATGTTTGGTTTTGTGATCATTTCCAAATGGAAATTGAGGAATGTAACTATCACTATTTTCTCTAGTTAAAGTTGCAAGACCATTCAGGTAGCCTTTGTTGTGTTACTTTTGATGAAGCTACCATTGGTTTGTTGCAGATCCTAGCAAAAGACCTCTACATATTATAGGACACCTCTAACTCTAGAATAGATCTTGTTGTTGTTATTAAAGGCCTTGCTTGTAAAGCATATATCTTTATTGCTTTGATTAGAAAAGAAACATATAATTCAGAGGAAAATTTGAAGACAATGATTGTCAAAGCAACAAAAGTTGATTTTGAAGTAGAGTGTAAACTATTACTTGCAGACATAATGAAGATATCTACTCCTACTCCAGAAAAAAGGCTCCACTAGTGATCCTACACTTTGACCGCTCTTTTTCACTTCTAATCATTACTCATAGCTTTGACTTTTAAATGCTAACTATGGCATGCTATGACTTCTGTTTAGGAAATATGGACATAATTTATACCTATGTTTGCATCTACATATTTGCACGTTTATTGACCTATCATATTTTTTATTATAGCATGGTGCATCAATTATGTTGTCATTCTTGCTTTCCAATATTTCAAATCAGTTAGATGGTTATATGATATGTTTACACATATTACAATTTGAAAGACAACTGTATAATTTATTTCCACATATATTTCAAATATTTTCTATACAAGCAATACTTGACAATATATTTTAATATATATTAAATATTTTGTATATGGCTAATCATTGAGAATAAACTTGTTTATGTCACATTTAAAATCTGTATGAATTTTATAAATTTTTTCATTATGCTAAAATCAGGAGTCATATATTTATTCCATCAGTTTAATGAGATAGTATTTGATTTAAAGTTTGTTTTAATGCTAATCACTCTTGGTTCCTTGTTGCCATTCACATACAAATTTAATGAAAACATTAAAATATAAATGTGCTTCCAGGTCTAATTAATATCAAAATCAGGCTAGAGATAAACTTATCTCGTGCCTCGACCAATCTTTATAATAGTTTGCTTCTCAATTCAATATTCAAGATATTATAAAGAAATTTACTATTTGAGAAAGGAACATGTCAAAAACCTATTAAAAATACATTTAGTATATAATAGCTTCCTTCACAATTGTAAATTTATGATTTCCTTGCAAAGCTTATTCACCAACGAGGAACATTTAGGTAGATCCTTTGTTTAAGAGGTAAGCACCAAACTATGAGTAAAAGCCCTTGAGAAGTGTTCTCTATTTGTCTATAATATTTAGTGCCAGGTACATGAAGAATGGAAGAGGTGAAAATATTAGTGACCCTAACCATATTTTTTTGAAGAAACAAAGAACATTTAACTAGAACTAGTCATATGATAATAAGTATAATTCCAATGCTACACAAAGATAACTAGAAGCGATGAATGAAGGGAAAAAAGTATGTTCGTAGGTATAATTATATGTATATGTATATTTATATGTCTATGTATATGTATATATATATATATATATCTATATATATATATATATATATATATATGTATATTTATATGTATATGCACATGTATGTATATGTATATATATCTGTATGTGTATGTATATATATATATATGTATATGTATATGTATGTATATGTATATGTAAATGTATATCTATATGTATATGTATATGTATGTGTATATATATATGTACAATGTTGATGTCTAGAATTTTCTTTTTGTATTCCTTTCAAACATATATATTCTTTTGTATATTCCATTTTTTCCTTTGGTTGTGTTGCTCGATGGGTGCAGAGTGGTCAAAATCTTCCATGCACTTCCACTAGTTCACTGATTATATGTTCAACAAGTGTTGTGTTCTAGAATCTTCACTACATTGTAGATGTATTGTTGTTGTAAGTTGTTTTCCCTTTTCCTTTTTGGTCGTTTCATGCACACCTAACCATAGATATATATTGTGATAGTTTTGTTTTGTAAATTTATAATTTATTATCTTATCCCATGGATTTAAGCCTTCTCTTATTACAGGTCTAGACATCCTTCAATGTAAAGGGTATGTGTAGGATCATCATGGAGAAACAAGCCCTTAAGTGGCAAAAAATTCAAAAAAATCAGAGTTAGGCAACTTGATGTAAAAATTTGAATAATTTATCTATATTATTTCAAAAATATGTAAGAATAGAATTAGTAGAAAATTGAATGTAGTTTCTAAAATACTAGATTTATTTATTTATTTTTAAATCTATTTGGTGAGAATTTGAAATTTCAATGTAGTAGTACTTAAATTTTAGGGAAAAAATAAGAAGTAGGTGTCTATCTAACCACCCTAACCACAATAAAATGATAATATTTTTTTACAATATTTTAGACATAAGTAGAGGATTTGTGTCCAGATGTGACCGTATGTCTAACCACCTTAATTTGGTAAAAAATTCATGAAATTCAAATTTTCTTTTTTTAATCCTATAGTATACAAAACATAGAATGTGATGCATGTTTTGGATTAAAAAAATGTGACACCATTTGAAAGCTATAGATATTTTTCAATTAGCCTATCAATCAGGAATTTAGTCGTAGCTCAAATAGAAAATGAAGAATAATTATTTATTAAATTCAAAGTAAAGCATAGTTTATATTGGTGGAAAGATGAGAATCTCCTTTAAAATCCCTTTTCATTTCATCAATTTTTGGTAAAAAAAAGTCATCAACCACATACCCTACAAGTACCCATCATATCGCCACTTTTTGGCCCATCATGATACTACACATACCCCAAAGAAAAATTGTACGCTTCCCCTTTTCTTTCTACATGGTTACATACATTCGAAAACATACCAAAATTAGGCATGTTTATAGAGTTATTCCTATACATTGTATGCTTTGAAACAAAACCTTTGCTGTTTCTCTGTTCTCTTCCTTTATATGAAATTTCTTGTATTTAATTTGCGGAATTCAAGTTTTCACAGTTCTTTATGAGGCATTCTTTCTTCCTAAAAAGTTATTGGAGTGAAAAGAACTCTAGGAAAATGAATACATATATTGGAACATAGAAATATTTTAGCAACTTCGCTATTCTATGATATATAATGAAACACCATCACATTTTTGGTTGGCGTTTCATGCTTTACCTAGGTCATAGTTTGCTAGGGGCCAATGAGGCTTCATGATGCCAATGTTGTGGGAAAGTGAGGAACCATGCAATTTGTACTTCTTGCACAAATATATATTCAACTATAATAGAGGACTTGTATAAAAAGTATTAGAGTAATACTTATTTGTTACTAAATATTATACACAAGAATTTAGTGCTTGTGTATTGAGTCAAGCAACTGAACCATTGCCAACCGATGTAATTTCTAAGCTCCATGTTGCCTCAAAAAAAAAAATCTATAAGAGTTCCCATCAGGTGCAGCACTCCCAGCATAGGAAAATCCAATTCACCCACACCACAATGTCTCTTTCAACAATACAACTTAATCAAAGTATGATTTCCCACATGGAAACATTCAATATAGCATTTACTTCTGCCTCTGCCCACATACACCAATGGGAAGATGCATTCACATTCATTCCAATAAACACTTTCCATGCACCATCTTTGTTACAATGATACCATTCTCCCATGTCGTCGACCCGCATACTTGAATCTATAAGTCATTTTCCATGGATTTCTATCATTATGGTTTTGTATGGATGGAGAAATTCCAAATATATAGATATGCAGAGTGTTTGTTATTTTTTTGAAGTTTGTGATGGGATTTTCATTAGTCGGTCCGTGAAACCCATATTGGGTCAATTAGAAATTCAAGCTACATTGCTGAGGAGTAGATTTAGCAATCAACTATAGAATTTGAAAAAGAGCTATTCCATAATGTTTTCAATAGGCACAATCAAAAAGCATGGCCCATAGACTACTCTCCACATTACATTTGTCCATGTTCCCACATTTACCTTCTCATCTTCCTAGGGACAAATAGTTTTTAGGAAAAAGAAACAAGATTAAATTGCTATTTCTTCATCCATATAGAAGCATAGCACCTGGGACCCATGAAAAATTGATCTTAAAAAATACCCATGCGAAATCACTTACAAATTCTGCACCAGCACACTTTTGAAGCCCTCCAATCTGCTAAAAAATGGAGCCATATGCGATGATTCTAACAAGAGTCTACTACCAAACTAGCACCACAATGGCTCTTTCAACAACATAACTTCATCAAAGTATACTTTCCCATTGCAAAATTGAATATTGTATTTACCTTGTTTGAGGATACCAACTCCACCACCCCCAACCCATCTTTACATATAAAAAACTAGGGAAATTGTAATAGAACTGTATAAACATCAACAAATACATTTATCCTTCCAACTTCCCAGATCAATTATTCAAACCTAGCTCTCCAAGGCAGTACCTATTTTCTTTATGTTATGCAAAAAATTATATCATGCAATCATCTATGCAAAATGCATATAGCACCACAAGCTTATTTGTAAATTTAAGTTGCATGTTTGGTATTTAATATGATGCACAAAAGAATTATACAAAATACCCATTTAAAATGACTTATAGAGTTCAGAGCACAACAATTTCAAAATGCTCAGATCTGTTATAGAATGGACTCAAGGATGACTATTCTTACAATAGCCTCATATGCAAGAAACACCACAATGGCTCTTTCAACAATGCAACTTAACCAATACATATTCTTTCCTTAAAAAGAAAAAGAAAAATGGAAAATAATAGTATGTTATAGGAAGCTTTGAATAGATGATGGGAAAAGAGTATCATGCAACATACTGGTACAAGCAAAGCAGTCTATGCAATAGTTGTTAGAGGTATTAAGATCATACTTAAGATTTAGATGTATGTCACTCTTTAGTGTTTCCCTGATAGTTCTTTTACAATTTTCTTTTTTCTCTATATTATCTAATGCTAAATAGTGGATTTAACGCCTGTCGTGCAAACCTCAGAGAACACACACATAATGCGAATAATTTTTTTTTTTAAATAATAAAAGTAACATGTAACAACATTAAACCAAAAGCACATATCATAACACATAACATTAATACACTTGGTTCTCTAGGGCACGCGAGGTTACATTGCAAACACAAAACAAAATAAAGATAACGAAAACAACATAACCATTTAATTTATGAAAACCATAAACAATGATACATCTGATAGCCATGATGAGAGTATGACAACATCACATACTTACATCCATGATAATTCTTTTAACAAGATCCAAACTAAACCTAACTATTACATCATTGTTTCAATATTATATTACAATCTTCTTTGATACATAAATTACATTGAATTTCCCCAACATGGGAATAGATACAAGAATAATGAACATGAAGTACAACTGATCACTGGAACATCTGCACTGCGGAAAGCTGAGAAGACAAGACGCTGATGGGGAACCCAACGGGTGCAGAGCACGTTCCACCCAACCATGTGAATTACGAAGTAACTCACCCCCCGTGCTCAGAGGTGATGAGGAAGTGAACCCGACCATGAATGTCAAACGACTCAACCACAACATGATATGAAACAAGTAGAACTCAAGTATGCAATGCAAAACCATCAACGTTCTCAAACCACATAACAAGTAAAACCAAGAACTCAACACAATAACATGAAGTACTAACACTTAACAATCATGAATCACAATCACAAGAATTCAAAGAAACATTATAAATAGATAACATCCAGAGGCAACAATAACAAAGCACAAGGGTGTCAAGTGGAGAGTGTCATCGCATAGCTTTCATGGGATTTCCTGGCCCTTCCTCCAACTGAGGCGCCGACACCCATCTACGGATATCCTGGCCCTTCCTCCTAACTGAGGCGTCGGCACCATAGGGTAGCTAATGCGGAGCCAATAGTCTCTCATGAGGATGAGACTATGACTATGCCGACCATGGCCTTCTCAGTCTATCACTAGTCTAAGGTAGCCCTAATGCATAGCCGAGGAATCCAAAGTTTTATTATCTTGTGTTTTTAACTACTACCCAACCCCCTAAATCTATTGTTTAGATTATCACTTGTTTACTACTCTTTCGAGGGTTATCCTAGCCCTTCCTCATCCGAGGCACCGGCGCCCACGAAGAGCCACTCTCTCACCTATGACCCCTAACAAATCTCAAGTAGGCAAGGGTTGAAACAACACATATAAATCATAAAACCAAAACTCAGATACACGAGGTATTAACCATCTCGCAATTGCTCAAAATCAAAAGTCTCAACCAACTGTTCAACCCTTCCTCTCATAAAACCAAAAACTTCAAAGCCTACCAAGGTGAAGACGACATTATAAAATAACAAGCCTCTGGGATAGGGTTACAAAAATCAGCAACGGGTTCCCACAAAGACATCATTAAACGACAAGAACACATAAAAAATAAAACTCACATTACATTTTGCAAAGTTACACCATTAAGTTTGATTTTAACCCCAATTAAATAACTAAATGTGCTTATCTCAAAAGAATTCACAATTACAACCAAAAGCTAATTTTTGTTAAAATATTTGTTCACCAAAACCATTAAAAAAAATGCCCTATTTAAATATGCAAATGCCCATATAAAACATTATTTAACATTTCAAATATATATACCAAAATTATATGTATATATATCTTTTTAAACCTAATTAGCAATATTACATAAAATAATTTATAATCATATATATTTTAATAAACTAAATTATAATTATTATATTTAATAAATTAAATCAAATAATTATAATTATTAAATTTCACAAATTAAATGTTTCCCCATATAATAATAAATAAATTCATATATACTATAAAAATATATAATCAAATAAATAAATAAAAATAAATAAATATATATATATATATATATTTATATATTATATAAATAATAAAAAAAATAATAAAAAAATAAAAATAAAAAAATAAATATAAAACAAAGGACCGCTCCTTGCTACATGCGCGCAGTGAAGGAAAGAATAGAGACGGACTGCGGACGACAGTCCTTTGGACTTTGCCCAGCAGCCTTAGGACTGCTGCGGGAGTCCTTTGGGAGTCAGGGAAAAAGGGAGGGATGGGTACGGCTTAGGCGACCCAGCCTCCCCCAATAAATTCATACCCTTTTTTTATTTATATTTTTTTTAAAAACAATTTTATAACATTAAAAATTTCATCCGTCTGGGCACGGATTCGGTCGGCCAATACGACCAAAATAAAAATAAAAATTGATTTAAACATAATCCTGAATGTATGTAAATTACTGTGCAAAGAATATTTAAATTAATAAATATGTATATATATATACGAAATTTGTATATATATATATATATCTCGAATATACTCATCTAAAAATTAAGAGGAATAATTTTTCCAGTTACATGCATAGAAAACAGTAAGATATAAAAACATTATATATATATCTAAATATATTATATATATATATATTATTTGCATAAATATAAAAACAAACAGAGATAGAATACAGAGAAACATATTTTCTTAATTGTTAAGAAAAATAGAGAAATTACAGAGCAATAACACAGATCCATTATATATTAAAATACTGAGAAAAACCCCAAAATTTTATTTTCTTCAATAACTGAATCATCTTTTTCTAAAATCCTATTTTGATAGATTATATGTTTCAGAAGATCGGGGTTCTAGATTTGACAAAAATTTGGACAGTATAGTTGCTATGATTTTCTTTGTTTTCTAGACTAATAATTTGCCTTAGTTTTCAGTTTTCAACAGAAGTTCTCTATATTCACAAAAATTATTTTTAATAAGATCTATTTTTCTTTTCAGAAACATACAGAGAATAGAAAGGGTACGAGGAAACTATGAGAGGAACCTGGAGTCCTAATGCAAATTTGAAGATGCCCGCTTGACTCTGATGCCCTTGAATCCAATTCCAATCCTTCGTCCAGAACGAACTCAATAATCACTGGAGCACTTCAGCTTTCTGTTCTTCTCTGTGTGTGTGTGTGTGTGTGTGTGAGAGAACTCTCAAAAATTCATAATTAAATAAAATATATTGCCCATTCCTCAAAAACTCTCCAAAATCAAAATTAAAAGAAAATCAATTCTTTAAAACTAGCTTTTTTCCAACTCTCAATTCCTATTGGCTCACACCGTCTTTTTATTCTTTTATTGCTTTAATTCCTGTTTTGCAACTTTTCTAGCACCTCACATTACATATTTATTTTAAATAAATTATACACATAATTATCCACCACCAATTTAATTGATTAAAATAATTAAGCTATATTTAATATTTAATTATTATTTAATTACAATATATGATTTTCAAAATAATTAAATTATTTAAATATTTAAATTCCATTAAATCCAACATTAACATGAATAATTTATTTCAATCATTAAGATAAATCATAATTATAAATGCCCTCATAATAAAATAAGAAAAAACACAAACACAACAGACAAAGACGACAATCACACAAAAACAACAACCATACCAAATAATGAGACGACCTGACATCATGGAACGGGAGGACTTCATCGTCACCTCTGTATCAACATTTATCCGTTGGGTTATTTGGTGCTCGCCCTGTCCTGCCGAAGCAGGTGGAATCGAGACTTATACCTGCAATCCTGCATACAAACGAATTTGTGTACATGTGCATGTATACATATATATCAAAGCATTAAATCAAGATACTGCATTGTGAGAAGGAATCGCAACATAACAGGGCACTCACGAACGAGTGATGCTATATTGTCCTTCGTCACACCTATTCTAACAATTATAGCATAATCAATAAATTACGTTTCTAACTAACAATCATCTCCTAACATATTAAATTAAATCACTGCATTAAATCATAATTCAGAGGAGCAACTGATATAATCAACCATAATGTCATATAAGGTAATCATGTCCAAAATGAAATAACAGCATCAACTAGCATCTAACTAACCATATCAACAATAACAGTATCCTCATAGTATCTGACTAACCACATCAAACAATACAGTATCATCATAGTCTCCAAGCAACACACAGAAAATAATAAGTCTAAACAGTATGAGGGGTATTACAGTGGAGCCCAACTTTAAAATATATGCATGTATATATATATATATATATATATATATATATATATATATATATATATATATATATATATATATATATGTATATGCATATATAATATCTATATGTATGTGTATATATGTATATGTATATATATGTATCTATATGTATGTGTATATATGTATAATGTATATATATGTTTCCATATGTATGTATGTATATATATATATATATATATATATATATATATATATATATCTATATATATATATATCTATATATATATATATATATATGTATGTATGTATGTATGTATGTATGTATTGTTGTGTAATCGCACAATAGGACGTAAATGAAATATTCAATCTTACAGTGTGCGGAAGTGTACTAAAAAATATGCAAGAAAATGTATTGATTCAGTTGCAATGCCAGAAGAGCCATTCTGGCATTATCAATATGTTACATAGACTGCATAATTAAATGCTCTATTCTTATCAACATGTCAATACTATACGACTCAATGCTATAACTATATAGTCATGATTTTTACAGAGCATAGACAACACTTATACATGCTACTTTAAACTCTACTTAAAATCACAATCTACATAATTACACATAAACATAAGATACAAACTTGTTTAGATATACGTATGTATGTATATCTTTGTCTAGAGATATGCATATGCATATCTTCCTATATGGGTATTTTTATATATCAATCAGGGAATTAAGTACATATATATGTGCATAAGTATCTATCTATCTTCTAGGGAACTCAATACAATTTTCCTCTTTGTGTGTGATATTTACCACCAAACAAGTGTTATTCTAATACCTCTTATATAATTCCTCTATTTGTTTTCAATATCTACTACGAAATAATGTAAATTGAATCTTATATCAATATGTTTCATGATATCCTTTTCCCCTCATTTGTTTCAAGCTTTACAGATGTTGCATGATTAAATTTTGTATTTTTAGGAAATAGCAACTTCAAACAAATACCCTATCAGCTAAAGATATAAAAATCAACAACTACGAGACAATGCAACTATTACTATCTTTTGCAGTTAAAGCTGCAAGCAAATTTAGTAAACTGTTACATACATTACTTGTGTTGTGTGAATATGTTTTATTATATTATTTCCTTTATTGTCCATTCTTCTATATATTCCACTTTCCAATCTTCTAACCATCTTCAAATCCCATTATGCTTTTTCTTTACTAGGATATCTCTTTTCCGTGTACTGCTTAACCCATAAAAAACACTACAATGTTATAGAATTTGATTCAAAACACCCATCTTTCTACACGTTCCTTTTCCTTGTGGTTTATGGTAACACTCCATGGGATTTTCCATGGACCATAACTCATCCTTTGGCTTGGGGATTTGGCTAGAGCCCGTGAGGCTCCATAATGCCAATATGGTAGGGAGGAAAACATGCATCGATTTATGTGGTTATAAATAGTAACCAAACACTGCTCTCATGTGCTTCTAAGTGGACAAACAAACTGTTAATAGCATCAAACTATTTATCCCCTAAAGCACATGAGAGTGGTGCATGTTCCTCCATTCCACTAAAGTGAGAGAATTTTACAATAGTCTGCTATTGAACTAGCACAACACCATGCTCCACATCACCATTTAGAAATGTAGGTCAAGTCACCACACATATGTATTGAGACGAGCATGGTTTTAGTGATTTTGGATTCTATCATCGTATATTTGTAGCTACTTATATACATAGACACACAATTCTAACAAGCACTTTCCCATAAAAAAAAATACTCTATTCTATTTGTTGTATTTGTCATTCTTTCCACAACTCTATTTTCAACATTTTTAGTACATTACTTACACACAATTGTTTTCCAGTATCCCATGTATTTAGAATCTTCCATTTTATCTCTTTCTATTTTCAACAAACAATGCTAACCTATTTTATTCTATGTCTATATTTTTCCCTTTCCAATGTTGCATAGAAGTAATAGGCACTGATTTATGTGGTTATGAATAGCATCCAAACATCACTACCATGTGGTTCTGAGTAGACAAACAAACTATTCATAGCATCACACTATTTATCCCCAAAAGCACATGAGAGTGGTGCATGTTGCTCCATACCACTAAAGCAAGCGATCTTTAAAATAGTCTACTATTGAACCAACACCACACCACCGGAAAGCCACTAAATTACCATGCTCCACATCACCATTGAAACTTCCAGGTCAACTCATCACAAATCCATCTTTTACTTGTAATTCTTAAGTTTTTTTCCAATAGTATTTTCTAAATGTCTCTATTTTTCTTATTGTGTGATATATCATAAGAGTCCTTGATATTTTCCATGTATCTTAACTGGCTTTCTTGCTAGGGGGTTTGGGTAGAGCCCATTAGGCTTCATGATGCCAATATGGTAGGGAGGAAAATGAGCACATGTGGGTTTACTGCTTTATAATTTTATTGTTATATATTTGTTGCTCCTTATATACATGGACACATAGATTCTCACATCCACTTATCTTCCGAAAATATACTCTATTTTATCCATCATTTTTTTCATTGTTTCCACAACTATCTTTCCAACTTCCTCAATAGATTGCTTATACACAATTGTTTTCCAGTATCCCATGTTTTCAAAATATTCTATTTTTTCTTTTCCTATTTACAAAAAATAAAGCTAACCTATTTTATTCTATATTTATATTTTTGGAGTGGTTTTCCTGTGACCTATCCAGATTTCAATTGATGGAAAAAGGGTCAAATGGAAGTAGTGGAAAGTTGCAAAGTGGTGCAACTTTCATTTTGCAACTCATGTGACCAAATGGATTGTTCCAACACATATGAATAGGCATGTTCATGCTATGAATGGTCCTCTTTCTCACCCAAACACACAGAATTTCTCTAAGCTACATTCAACAGGATTGATTCCTTAAGGATTTGAGTGTAGTATGTTGAAATAGGCCATTCCACCTATTCTTCAAGCTGTGTCTCAGTGATATGGGTCTGATGTAAGTAGGGTAGGGAGTAGGAATAAGAAAATAGCATTACTAAGGGCATTGGAAGAGATTACTAATGTTGTCCCTATTGAAAATTCAAAATTGGGGCTCCTTAAAAGCAAGGATAGAAGAGGTGAAAAGAAGAAATTGCTTGAAAATAGGGTGAGACTGTGAAGTTTTTTTTGTTCAAAAGGTTTGGAAGGATAGGGGAGGTCAAAAGAATGTTATGGCATGACATTCTCTAGTTGGGAAAATAAGGGTTTTGAATGAAAAAGAGAGGTTTGAGGGAGTAAACGTGGATAAAGTCAAGGGGAAACATAAATTGGTTGTCAATTAAGTTTGTGCAAGAAAACTGAAGAGTGTTGGAATAGGTTTTGAGGTTCAAGTTCGTTGAGTTCACCGGTTTGGCCAAATTTTTTTTGAGAGGGGTTCAGTTCATTTTGGGTTCGTTGGTACAAAAAAATGTAAAAAACAAAATATATATCTATGCAACCTAGAAGCATGAATTAGGATTAGAATATCACATATCATCATATAAACAAAAAAACCACCATAAACTTGAATGCCATTTAAAACAACAAAATTGGCAAAAAAAAATGTGTTTATAACCTGCAAAAAAATGTTAATAAAATTACACTGATTTTTGCATAAAAAAAAACCATGAGACCATAGCTTGTTGCTTACTATTATACTTTGATAGATTTTTTCCAAGCATCCATAGCTTGTTCGAAAGTACTTTTTTAGGCTTTTAGCCATAGCAGCAAGGCCATGAATTGTTTGATAAAATGCTTTGGTAGACATGTATGAAAAATGTGGTAGCATAGACAAGGCAGTGAACTGCTTGAAAAAATGCATCAAAGAAATGTGGTTTCATGGTGATGGAATGGCATGAAAAATTCCATGACAAGAAAATTGCTATGGATTGTCATGGCATTCCACCACCATTGAGACCACCTTTCTTTGAGGCTTTTCTTCAAATAGTTTTCTGCCTTGTCTATGCTATTGCTTATTATTATGCTTTGATATATTTTTTCCAAGCATCCATAGCTTTTTTGGAAGCACCTATTTTAGAATTTTAACCATAGCAAAAAGAAGGTGAATTGTTTGATAAAATGATTTGGTAAACATGTATGAAAAATGTGGTAGCATAGACAATTGTGGTAGTGAATTGTTTGAAAAAATGCGTCAAAGAAATGCGGTCTCATGGTGATGGAATGGCATGATGAATTCCATGACAAGAAAATTGCTATGGATTGTCATGGAATTCCACCACCATTGATACCGCATTTCTTTAGCTTTTATTCAAACAGTTTGTTGCCTTGTCTATGCTATTGCTTATTATTATGCTTTGATAGATTTTTTCCAATTATCCATAGCTTGTTTGGAAGTGCCTATTTTAGGATTTTAGCCATAGCAGCAAGGAGGTGAACTGTTTGATAAAATTATTTGGTAAAAATGTATGAAAAATGTGGTAGCATAGACAAGGCAGTGAACTGTTTGAAAAAATGCCTCAAAGAAATGTGGTCTCATGGTGATGGACAACCATGAAAATCCAATACTTGTTTGAAAACACTTGTACCTATTTTAAGCTTTTAGCCATAGCCGCAAGGAAATGAATTATTTGATGCACCTGTCCCTGTTTTAGGCTTTCTACCCACAAAGAAGAAGGAAGATGCACCAAAGGAAGTCCAAGAGTTGTTGGAAAGGTACAACGACATAACAGTGAATGAATTACCTAGTTCCCTACGTCCCATTAGGGATATACACCACCATATTGATTTGATTCCAGGGCTACATTGCCCAATAAGGCTGCGTACAAGATGGCACCTGCTCAAAATGAGGAGATTGCAAGACAAGTGCAAGAGTTGATGGATAAAGGGCTAGTGAGGGAGAGTTTGAGCCCATGTTTTGTTCCTACTATTCTAGCACCAAGGAAGGATGGGAATTGGAGAATTTTCACTGATTCAAGAGATATTAATAGGATCACAATCAGATATAGGTTCTTGATGCCAAGAATGGAGGACCTCATGGATTTTCTATCAAGAGCATCTTAAATTTCTGAGACTATTCTAAAGAGCAGGTACCATCAAATAAGGATCAGAGAGGGGGATGAATGAAAGACATCTTTTAACAATAATGAAGAGCTCTATGAGTGGTTGGTGATGCCCTTTGGGTTATCAAATTCCCCTAGTACATTTATGCGCCTTCTGAATGAGGTATTGAGAAATTTCATTGGAAAGTTTGTTGTAGTTTATTTAGATGACATCCTTGTGTTTAATAGTTCTAAAGAAGAAAATTTGAAGCACCTTCACATGGTACTAAGGAGGTTACAAGAGGATAAGTTGTTGATCAACATGGAAAAGTGTGAATTCATGAAGGAAGAACTAGTCTACCTTGGTTTTGTTATCTCCAAGGGAAGTTTGAAGATGGATCCTTCAAAGGTGGATGCTATTTGGACTTGTGCAACACCAAAATCCACGGGAGATGTGAGAAGCTTCCATGGACTTGCAAGCTTTTATAGAAAGTTCATCAAGAACTTTAGCCAAATTTGTGCACCAATCTTGGACACCATCAAAGCAGGTAACAAAGGTAAGTTTTCTTGGACCAATGAGCCTGGTAGAGGGTTTGAATATCTGAAATTGAGAGTAGCATAATAGCCTATACTTGTGCTCCCTAATTTTGATAATTTTTTTACCATCGAGTGTGATGCTAGCAATCAAACAATAGGGGTTTTTTTAGCCAAGAAGGCAGACCGGTTGCATTTTTTAGTGAGAGGCTAAATGAAGCAAAGAGGAAGTATTATTCCTATGATTTGGAATTGTATGCTATGGTACAAGCCCTAAAAAAGTGGAGGAACTACTTGTTACCTAAAGAATTTGTTGTTTATACTGATAATCATGCCTTGAGTTTTTTGAATGCATAGGAAAAACTTAGTCGTAGGCACATGAAGTAGCTAGATTATTTGCAAGCCTATACTTTCACAATAAAGAAAAAGAAGGGCCAAGAAAATAAGGTGGCAAATGCTCTCAGTAGAAGGGAATTTGTAGTGCAAGAGATCCAAATCCATAGCATGGGGGTTGAAGCATTGAAGGATATGTATCATGAAGATTCAGATTTCAAGGAGGTATAGAATGTTTGTGAGCAACATTTGAATTCTTTTCATGGTGAATTCTTTGAATTTTTTTTGCAGAATGGTTTTCTCTTCAAAGGAATCCAATTTGGTGTGCATAAATTGTCAATGAGGGACAATATCATAAAGGAGAAACATAGTGGGAGTTTTGGAGGTCACTTTGGACTTGACAAGACCTTGGAACAAGTTAGGATATTTTACTATTTGCCAAAGTTTCAGGTGGATGTGAGAAGGTATGTGGAAGGTTGCATAATATTTCAAAGGGAAAAGGGAACTTCATCAAATGAAAGACTCTATCAGCCACTACCCATTCCCAATAGGCCTTGGGAGTGTGTAAGTATGGAAGTTGTCTTGGGGTTTCCTAAAACCCAAAGAGGTTTTGATAGTATCTTTGTGGTAGTTAATATATTTAGTAAGATGGCACACTTTCTTCCTTGAAAATGCACCATTGATGCATCTCATATAGTAGGTCTCTTATTTAAGGAGGTTGTTAGGATACATGGATTGCCTTTAAGCATTGTTTCTGATAGGGATTCTAAATTCATTGGTAACTTTTGGAGGACCTTGTGGAAGAAAATCAAGGAAAAAATATGTCATTTAGTTAATAATACCATCCACAAATGGATGGACAAACTAAAGTGGGTAATAGATCACTGGGAAACTTATTAAGATGCCTTACCAAGGAGCATGCATAAGCTTGGGATCTGATTTTACCTTAGGCTAAATTTGCATATAATTACTCCATGAATAGCAGCATTGGTAGAAGCCCTTCTGAAGTAGTCTATGGAATGCACCCTAGAGGGTCCTATGAACTAAGATATCTACAAAGAGTTGCTAAAAGAACTACTCAAGGTGAGGACTTTGATGTTACAATCAGGGATATTCATCAACAAGTGAAGGAAACCCTTAAAAAGAATGTTGAGAAGTATAAGTAAAACACATATTTAAAGAAGAGGAATTTCCAATTCAAGGTTGGAGACATGGTGATGTCACACTTGAAGAAGGAGATACTTCCAAAAGGAAACTTTACCAAACTCATGATGAATCTTGAAGATAGGACCTTGCAAGGTGGTCGACAAGTTTTTCCAAAATGCTTATGAAATAGAGCCACCTCTTGGGGTGTAAATCTCCCCTATCTTCAACATTTATGAATTTTATCCTTTCAAATATTTTGTGAATCCAGGTGATGGATCAGGTACAACTATAATGGAGGATGAATATTGGGTGAAGGAACTACCCCCCAGCCAACCTATGACTCTTGAATGCATCCTAGATGCCAAGGATACAATGAAGACTAGAAGGAAGGTTTACAAGGAATACCTAGTCAAATGGAAAGGTCTACCTAGTGAGGATGCAACATGGATGTTAGAAAATGATATTAAACAACATGGAACTATTGTAGAAGACCTAATCTCAAAGAGGACTTGAGATCTTTTTCTTGCTTGGGCATATGGTGCAGGAGCACCCACAGGTCTAAGGGACCTAGAATAATTTGTAATGTTTTATTTCTTGGTTTATGGATGCAATAAGGTCTTATGAACCATTTCAATTATTTTTAGGACTTCTAGGTTTTTGGTTGAGTTTTTGGTCTTGGTGACCAACTTCTTTGTACAAAAAGTTCTCCATCCTCCTTTGTAAGTCTAGTGGATCTTGGAAAAATAAGGAAAAAGGATGCCTTGCTATATCTATACACCTAAGGGGCGACACCTTACTTTTTGACAAGGTTTTAAATGCTTTTGACACATTTTGGAAGGCTCTTTATGGTAAACTTGTTAGAAGTTGCTCACATTTCCTTAATTAGGAAATTAGAATTCAAAGCATGAGATTAGTTGTTTTCCAAAACCTCTCTTTTCAAAAGATAGTTGCAAGAAGTTGGAGGGAGTTTTTAAGACTTCAAATATTCCACTCTTGGTCGAGCCAAGGTTGATGTTGATGTGTTGAAGAAGTTTATTAAAAAGTTTGTTTTTTTTCTTGGGTTTTTTTCTGAATAATTTGTTGATCTCGTACTTGGTATGGATTGTATGTTCACTTTCATGCTCCAAGCCAATAATAGTTGGATAGGTAATTGAATAATATTTCCTCTAGTGCTGGAGTTGTGATATTTCATTGAGTATCAAGGGAGATATTCCAATTTCTCTATTGAGTGGTCTAAAAAACCTTAAAATTAGGGTTTTGTGTGAAAAATGTATATTTCTTCCATATAATTCCCACATTGTAAAATTGCTAAATCTTGGTGGGATGGAAGATATAAGCCTGTACTATCATGTCCTCAATTTTTTGGAGAACAACAGGCTCATTGTTGGAATTTGTACATGTATTTTGGCTTGACATCTCTATGTGGCAAGCATAACTGACAAGCAAAAAAAAAGAGTTTTTGCTTGATTTTGAAGAATCTATTTAAGAGGAACTTAGGAATGGTAGAAATAGGTGTGGAGATCCTATAGGAGTCTAAATTTTGGGTTTGGGATGGAGGGGAGATCCTAGATAGTCAAGACCTAGGTGTAGGTTGTGAATTAGGTAATTTGGAGTAGCGATAGAAAGGGCCATTGTGAGTGACGTTTTGATAGTCAAGTGGAAGGCTTTTGGAACCTTGTAGGGGTTCATATAAGGGGTCTAAATCCATAGTTTTTGTTTCTTAATTTTTTTCCTTTTGTTTTTTATTCTAACTATCCTACTGACTTTTCCATAAATGTGATTGTGATTTTTCCTTCCCTACCACTCGGAATCATTTCTAAACCTTATGCAGGCTATTTCCATGGTATTTGTGGTGGTGGTAGGAGTATTTAAGGTTTGTAAGTACCTTATGCAATAAACCATCCTTTGTAGGGCTTGATTTGTGCATAGAATAAGCTTAGTCAATAAACATGATTTGAGTAATGTCTTGGAAGTCAGATGAAATGATTGAGGCACATAAATGGTTCATTGTAGTATCTTTGTCTTGAGGAACTAGTTGGTAAAAGTGAAAATTTAGTGAGTTGTTTAAGGAATTGAAAGATTAAGAGCTCTTTATTAGGTTTTTGCTTTGAATTCAAATAAATTGATGATGAAAAAGGTGTGTTAGGATCTCATGGATATAGGTTGTAACATGAAAGATTGGTTTTTGATTATTTTTCCTAGGTAAAGAAAATTGAGTGGAAGGGTTCCTTGGTGAATGATGAAAGAATGGATTGTTTCATGACCCTAATTAGGTTTCTTGTGTAGGGATTAGTCATTTTTGTTGATAAATAAGATGTTTGAAGCTTGAGGACAATAAGAAGTATTGAAATGAGTTGGCTTGTTGTTTCCTTGTGGTTTACAAATGAAACAATGTGATTTTTGATGAAAAGTGTAACACCCCTCCATTTTGTTCTTTTGATCGAACAGTGTTCGTTATGTATATTTTGCTTTGTTAGCACGTTGGTTATAAACTTGGTTACTTTTGACCACTAATTGTTAATCGATGTAAACTTTATGTTTTGATGTGATGGTACTTTAATCAGATGATATTATTGTTTCATGTTATGGATTAAATTAGCAAGTATGTGTATTATAGATGCTTTATGCTTTGATTATACCATTGATGTTTATGGGTGTCAGTTAGCGATATTGTATTGGTGAAGGGGACGGGATCACATCACTCGCATGCGAGTGCCCTATGATTCCACAATTTCCTCTTCACGGTGTGTTTTAATATTTATATATATATGCATGTTCGACACTCGTGTTGTGTGCAGGATGCAGGTACAAGACATTGACTCCACCTGATTCTTCAGGTCTGAGCATGTTCCTTGTTCAACAGAAAATGATTGGGAGATAGTAGCTTGGTTTTCTGTGTCGGGACATCACCCTAGCCATAGTGTGTCGTCGGGTTGTCAGTTGGGATAAGTTATCTTCCTTGTCATCTCGTCTCTCCTTGCTTGCGTGATTAAATTTCCTAGTGAAATGGTGTTCGCTTTATTTAATTTTATTGTCAAAATGCATAAAGGAGTGCTTGTTATTTAATTAGTTAATTTAATTCAATCAATAAATTAATCTAATCATGCATTAGATTTATTTATTGATTAAGTAAATTAAATTAATTATGTTAGTATTATTAACTTTGAGGCAAATCAAAAAAAAATAAAAAATGGGAAAATTCCCTTGCATACCTTTTGTAAGAAAATAAATTAAAAATGTCTTCTTCTTTTTTAAATGTAAATTGTTAGATTCAATTTTGTGAAAGAAAGGGAATTTAATTGTCATTTGGGGTGCAAATAGAAATTTGTTTTAAATAAATATTATGCATTTGAAAAGGGAAATAGAATTGTTTTATAAATTGTCAAAATGAAAATATCCAAAAATAGCAATAACTATGGTGGGTGAACCCAAATTAGGGGTTTGACAATTTGGAGAAGGCATAAGGAAATGCATTTCTTTTTTTTGAATGATCTTTTTTTTTGGAAATTGGTAATTTTGGAGAGCAACAAGAAACTTGGAAAATCTTGGAGAAATTTTTTGAAGAAGGATTGGAAAGATTGGTTGAAGCAAAATTTGAAGGAGAGCTACCTCCATTGAAGGATTCAATTAGCTTGGAGAAAAACAAAAGGTTCCTTGCTTTTCTTATTATGCAATCTCATTTATAATCTCATTGTTTTTTGTTTGAAATGATTCAATCTATTTATGGAATTCAAACTTTGATTGAAAACCCATGAGAGGATCTTCATTTGAACTTGAACAAAAGAAAAAGAGTATGAAAACTATGTATGAAAATCTTGAAAACAAGCATAGAAATTCAATGGTTTTCTATGAAAGTGTAATTGCTTGGAAAAATCTCAATTCAAATTGTGAGAAATCTTTATTTTATTGTGTTAAATCTTGCAATTTCAATGGAAAATTATTGTAATTCTCAGATTGTGCATTTGCACAATCTGGGTATGGAAAATAAGTATTTTCACAGTCATTTATAATGACTGTGTATATGTATATATATATATATATTTATTTATTTATTTATTTATGAGTTGTTTATACCAAAGAAAGTTCAAAATTATATGAAATAGTGTTTTTTTGCCGTTATGGGTTTTACCTAGAATTTTCATTTTTTTACTAGTCGCTGGCGGGTGAAATCTGCATGGCGGATTTGTTTTAAAGGATGGGCTATGTGTATTGGGGGAGGGTTTAAACCCTCGGCCTCCCCAAGAATGGCGATGGCCGCCTGTGGAGGCAGCGCCGTCGCTGCCTACACAGGTCGCTGCCCCCATTCATGGGGGCTGCATCCCCTGTTCAAATAGGGCGCGGCCAAACCCTAAAATGTGGATGGCGTTTGGTTTAAAATTTACTTTTTTTAAATTTCATTTATTATGTTTACTAAATATAAAACATATATCATATTTTATATTATATGTTTTATATTTAATATATATAATATGAAATTTGTTTTCAATATTTTATTTTGTCAATTAAAATATAATTTATATATATATTTTACTATATATGTTATATATAATAATTTAATATTATTATATAATATATATATTATAATATGTGTATAATATATTTTAATAAATTCTTAAGTAATTATCATGCTCATTTAAATATTTATTATATATATTTATTTTTGTAAATATATATGTAATTAGGTATATATATATCGAGTGTATATATATATGTATATATGATTATATAGATATTTAATAAATATATATGCATTTTTAAATGTGATTTATTTTCTAAATGAAAGGAATATTTAAATTATAATGAGGTAATTGTTAAGGGATAAATGAAAATTGGTTTATGGGAAATTATTGGTTATTAAAAGAAAATAAATTGATTTAAAGATATTGTGTGTATTGCGTCAACAAGAATCAAACGAACATTCAAACCCTTATGTGATTGTGCAAGAACATAGTTATTTAAATTGTTTTAAATGCACTAATGCGATGAATGATTGGATTTACGAAATCCGAAGGTAGTTTACCTTACTTTGTTTGTAAGCTTTCTTTCGTCATGGGGTGCTTATTCTTGTTGGGTGTTGAGTCGGTTCTCGTAAGTCTTCTAGATTGAGTCCTCTTTTATGTGTTTGGGGTTGTCAGCATGTCATTCAACCTTGTTTTCCATGGGTAGCACTTACGTGTGTCCAGTGTTATATCTAATTATCTTGGGTGGGTTTTATCTATTTCATGTCATGTTTGGGGATTCATTATCCCTAGATCATACTTGAGTACCTTTGGTGGTGGCATAGTTCCACGTGTTGTCTTAGAGAAGTGGCTTGCATTGAGGGCCGGCACACAAAGGGGTGCCAGGAGATCTCAATGTAAGTTGGTTAATTCAGTGAAAACTTAAACCAATTAATTAGCATAGGTGGTACCAACATTTAAAAAGATTAATTTTGCCTCGCTCATGGATGCAAGTGCTTGTATAGACTTGGGATGAGACGAGAAGGCCTAGAATGGCAAGATCATTATCTTGTCCCTTCGAAAGATAACTGATTCCGCATTGGTCTGCATGTGGGGCTGGGAGTCATTAGAGGTTACCAAGATATCCCGTGATGGGGGCCGAGACCTAGGAAGACTTGCCAAGATAGCCCATGCGACATTGTGATGACACTTCTCCTAAGTCAATGTTATGTTTGCATTTGTGATGTGATTATTACTTCAAATCTGGAAGCATTGTAACCTTTGTGTCATGTGACGTCATGTTTGTATCCTTTTCCAGTTGAGTCATGTTGCCTATGTTTAGAGGTTGTTGGTCTTGACCTGAAACCCTTGTTACTATCTCCTAGCATGGGGGGTGAGCCTTCAGGTATCACATGGTTGGGTGGAACGTGCACCTTACTCCGTTGTGTTGGCATTGGCTTATGTGGATGAGACTTTCATGTTGGAGAGCTCGTGGGATCCAGTTGCTACCTTGGTTTCATTTATGTTGGTAGCTCTTGTATTTTGTTTACCCCTCACTGTTATCGAGGTGGAAATTGTAATAAACAATCATGTTAACGTTTTACCTCATTCTAGGAATGAGAGATGTAATTGTAATTATATAACTTCTGTCATTGGTAACCATGAAGGATCTCATGGTCTTAATGAAAATCTCATGTATGGAATGTATGTGCCTTAATTAGTTAAGTGAATGTTGTTAAGTTTCATTTCATGCATGTTGTTCTTATTTGTGTTTTTAATTAATCTTTGTCTTGTAACCTTAGGGGATTGTTGGCGTCATGTTGTGATCATACTTGTATTGTAATTAAACCAAAAAAAAAAAAATTGTGCTTTTGTTTAGTAGTTTGCAACTTCCCCTAGGGTTGCGTGGTGGGGGCATTACACATGGTATCAGAGCCCCAGGTTTAAACACTAGGTACTCTGCGATTATGATGAGCCCATTAAGCTTTTAGTTGTCTGGGTTTTAATTGCGTGTTGTGCTTAATACCCTTTTGTGTCTATATAGGATAATGCCTCCCAGGCGTGGAAAAGGTGGGGGTCGTAGACATGGCCATTTAGGCAGTCGCATTGTGGAATAGCAAGACCCACCTCCACATGTTCCACTTGTTTCTGACCATGAGGAGCGACAAGCTTCTCAGAATATTCAGGGAGATGACAATCAGAATCCGGATCCACCTAGGATCGAGGACGCTCAGTTGTGTCAGTTGTTAGAGGAGACCCTTGCCCACCTTGGGCCTAGGCAGGAGGTAGAGCCAGTGGTGGTTGGAGAGAGAGAGGTACCAGTTCACTCAGATTCAGAGGTAGCAGCCCATATGAGGGACTTGCTTAGAGCACAACCACCCACTTTCGATGGATCAGGCAGTGGTTTGGAGGCAGAGACATGGCTCATTGATTTGACTAGGTGTTTTGCTATGCACCCATATGGGAGCAACACTCGAGCTAGGTGCGCTATCATGGACTTGATGGGATTTGCCTCCACTTGGTGGAGATTAGAGGAGCAGAAGCTCCATTTGGATATTGGTACAGTTTCTTGGGAGTTGTTTCTAGAGTGGTTTCGGGCTAGATTTCTTTCAAAGCATTGGAGGCAGCGTCGAGGGGATGAGTTCCACACCCTTCGATAGATGACTATGTTAGTAGAGATGTATGAGCATCGTTTCTACGAGCTCAAACAGTATGCGGGCATAGGTGATGATGAGGGCATGTTGGTACAACATTTTCTTAGGGGCTTAAATGCCCGTATCAGTGGTGGAGTGTGGGTTTTCGAACCCAGGACCATGGAGGCAGTGGTCGACAAGGCCAAGCTCATTAAGGAGAACCTGGCAATGGCCTTAGGTGGTCATGTAGGAGTGCAGGTGGGCAGTGGTTCAGCAGCTGGGACTAGTGCTCGAGGGGGTCAGCCTCAGGGAGGTGCACCTTCTAGAGCTCAACAGGGTCCTTCTCAAAGTTCTCAGCAGCAGCAGCAGGGTTCCCAAGGGAAACAGAAGGGTTTCCAACAGAGGCAGGGGGACAGGAATTGGAGGTGCATGAGATGCTTCAACTTTGAGCAGCCAGCGTAGAGTTCTCATTCATCCTTCAGGGGTAGTACGCAACAGTCTAGTGCACCACCTACAAGCCGGGGCTTCGGTAGAGGCACTGGATGTTTTGCGTGTGGCCAACAGGGTCACATAGCGAGGATGTGTCCCAATAAGGGCGCATCGGGTTATTCTCAAGGACCAGCAGCGTCAGAGCTGACTGTAGGAGATGCAGGTCGTGGGCATGGAGTATTCGCAGTGGTGGACAACCGCCAGGTAGAGCACCAGGGTACAGTCGTTGAGGCTTATGGTATGTTGGGGGATAACCCAGTTTCTATTCTATTTGATTCTGGAGCATCTGATTCCTTTGTTTCTTCATGAGTCATGACGTGATGTAGACTGGATGTGGTAAAGCAGGTCGATAGGTGGTAGGTAGAGTTAGCTTCGGGTGCAAAAGTTGCATCCCTTTCCCTTGTGCCAGAGTGTAGGTTAGAGGTTGGACCTCTCCAGACTACCTTGTACCTACATGTTATTCCATTGGGTTCTTATGACGTCGTCATAGGGATGGATTGGCTAGAGGCTCATAGTGCAGTCATTGATTATCGACGTAAGTCGATTAGATGCATTAGGGCATCTAGTAGAGAGGTAGAGGTAGTGGGAGTTCAGAGGCTGATCTCTTTGAGGATCATCTCAGCTATGCAGTTGAGAAGGTGTGTGCAGAAGGGTTGCCAATTGTTCACCATTACAGTGGATGATTTGGGTCTAGGAGGTGGAGAAGAGAAGATTTCTCTTGATAGTCACCCCATCCTTCAAGAGTTTTATGATGTCTTTCCAAACGAGATTCCAGGGATGCCTCCTCAGAGGGACATTGACTTCAAGATAGACTTGGTACCTAGATCAGAGCCCATTTCACGAGCTCCCTATTGTATGACTACTCAGTAGCTGAAAGAGCTTAGGTTGTAGCTTGAGGAATTGCTAGAGAAGGGTTTTATTCGCCCTAGTGTTTCCCCATGGGGAGCACCTATCATCTTTGTGAAGAAGAAGGATGGTTCACTTCAGTTATGCATTGATTACCGATAGTTGAACAAAGTGACCATCAAAAATTAGTATCCTCTTCCTAGGATTGATGATCTATTCAATCAGATCAAGGGTGCTACCATCTTTTCGAAGATTGATCTCAAGTCAGGATATCATCAGCTTCGAATCTTCGAGTCAGATATTCATAAGACCGCGTTCCGAACGTGGTATGGTTACTATGAGTTCACCATTGTGCCATTTGGGTTGACGAATGCACCCTCAGTGTTCATGAGTCTTATGAATGGGGTATTTCATACATACCTTGACAGGTTTGTTCTTGTGTTCCTAGATGATATTTTGGTATACTCTAGAACAATGGAGGAACATGAGGAGCATTTACGATAGGTATTGCAGTGTTTGCGAGATAATCAACTATATGCTAACTTGTCGAAGTGTGAATTATTTAGGACTGAGGTTCAATACCTTGGTCATGTGATCTTTGAGGAGGGTATTTCAGTGGATCCTGCAAAGATCCAAGCAATCTTAGATTGGCCCGCGCCCATGAATGTGGCAGAGATACGTAGCTTCATGGGGCTAGTGGGTTATTACAGGCTATTTGTGCAGGACTTTTCGAGGCTAGTCCATCCTATCACCTCACTTCAGAGGAATGGAAAGACGTTTGAGTGGTCTGAGAAGTGTGAGATAGCCTTTCAGTGTGTCAAGGAGAAGTTGACCAGTGCACCTATACTTGTGATACCAGATCCTATTGGGGACTTTGTAGTTTGTACAAATGCGTCCTTGGAGGGATTAGGTACAGTATTGATGCAGGAGGGTCGTGTCATTGCATATGAGTCAAGGAAGCTCAAGGATCATGAGCTAAACTATCCTACCCACGATCTTGAGTTGGCGGCCGTGGTTCATGCATTGAAGAGATGGAGGCACTTTCTTCTTGGGCATAGGTTTGAGCTACATAGTGATCATAGGAGCCTTTAGTATATCTTCACACAGCCCAACCTTAATGCTAGGCAAAGGTGATGGATGGAGTTTCTCTGTGAATATGACTTCGAGGTGAAGTATATCCAAGGGAAGGAGAATGTGGTTGTAGATGCCCTCAGTAGGCGAAGGCATGAGATATCTGAGTTGACTCTTATTGTTGATTTGCGGAGTCAGATTCTTTCTGCCCTCCCAGCCGACAGTTGGTATCAGGATGTTAGATCGGTGATAGAGGTAGGAAAACCCCTTGAGGGTAGATATTCAGGATACTCTCTAGATGCTGATGAGATATTGAGACACATGGGATGCATATACATTCCCCCATCATGTGAGCTTCCCGCTTTGGTCATGACTGAGGCACATCGTGCACCTTATTCAACCCATCTAGGGGCGAAGAAGATGTATGCAGATTTGCGTCAGTTATACTTTTGGCTAGGGATGAAGCGAGATATTACAGATTTTGTGTCGAGATGTCTTGAGTGTTAGTGGGTGAAGGCCGAACACTGGCATCTAATGGGGCTTTTGCAGTCACATTTAGTACCAAAGTGGAAATTGGATATAATCTCATTGGATTTCATTGTTGGTTTACCCAACTCTTCGAGATGGCATGATGCAATTGTGGTGACAGTGGATAGGTTGACGAAGGTAGCACACTTCTCACCTATGCGTTCTTCCTATACTATTCCATCCATAGCTAGAGTGTTCATGGAGGATATAGTGAGGTTACATGGCATTCCACGTCGGATTATCTCTGACAAGGATCCAGTGTTCACCTCAGCTCTATGGACATCATTATAGCATGTGATGGGAACACAGTTGAACTTCAGTTCAGCTTACCATCAAGAGACAGATGGACAGACTGAGAGGGTCAATCAGATCCTCGAAGACATGTTGCGTATGTATGTGATGGACCAGTAGACACGATGGGAGGACAATCTCTATTTGGTAGAGTTTGCCTATAATAATGGCTTTCAGAGTTCTATCGGTATGGCTCCATTCCAGGCATTGTATGGGCTACCATGTCGCACTCCTTGAGTTGGGATCGGCTAGAGGACAGAGTAACTTTGGGTCCTGAAATGTTGCAAGATATGGAGCAGCAGGTGGATAGGATTAGAGAGCACTTGGTGGCAGCGCAGGATAGGCAGAAGAAGTATGTGGATGCACATATAGTGGATCGTCAGTTCTCTGTAGGCGATAGAGTCTTCTTGTGTGTGCGTCCACAAAAGAGTCCAATCCGTTATGGAAAAGGCTCTAAGTTGGTGCCTAGCTTTGTTGGACCCTTCGAGATTCTCAAGAAGATTGGTCCTGTTGCTTACCATCTTTCCTTACCACCCAGTCTCTCGCGTGTGCACGACGTATTTCATGTATCAGTTCTTCGGCCGTACCATCCAGATATTTCTCATGTCCTTGATTAGAATGCTTTGCAGGTAGAGGATGGGCAGCTAGCTTTGGAGCCCATGTCCGTGGTGGAGCGCATAACGCTCGCTCTTCGAGGGTGAGATATTGATCAGGTTAGGATCCAGTGGGATCCCAGGGATGACTCATCATCCACTTGGGAAGATGCAACTAGGATGAGGGAACTTTATCCCTATTTGTTTGCAGGCTTCTAGGAGTAAGCCTGACCCTAGGGGGGGAGGATGTAACACCCCTCCATTTTGTTCTTTTGATCGAACAGTGTTCATTATGTATATTTTGCTTTGTTAGCACATTGGTTATAAACTTGGTTACTTTTGACCGCTAATTGTTAATCGATGTAAACTTTATGTTTTGATGTGATGGTACTTTAATCAGATGATATTATTTTTCATGTTATGGATTAAATTAGCAAGTATGTGTATTATAGATGCTTTATTCTTTGATTATACCATTGATGTTTATGGGTGTCAGTTAGCGATATTGTATTGGTGAAGGGGACGGGATCACATCACTCGCATGCGAGTGCCCTATGATTATGCGATTTCCTCTTCACGGTGTGTTTTAATATTTATATATATATATATATATATGCATGTTTGACACTCATGTTGTGTGTAGGATGCAGGTACAGGACATTGACTCCACCTGATTCTTCAGGTCTGAGCATGTCCCTTGTTTCAACAAAAAATGATTGGGAGATAGTAGCTTGGTTTTTTGTGTCGGGACATCACCCTAGCCATAGTGTGTCGTCGGGTTGTCAGTTGGGATAAGTTATCTTCCTTGTCGTCTCGTCTCTCCTTGCTTGCGTGATTAAATTTCCTAGTGAAATGGTGTTCGCTTTATTTAATTTTATTGTCAAAATGCATAAAGGAGTGCTTGTTATTTAATTAGTTAATTTAATTCAATCAATAAATAAATCTAATCATAATAAATTAATCTAATCATGCATTAGATTTATTTATTGATTAAGTAAATTAAATTAATTATGTTAGTATTATTAAATTTGAGGCAAATCAAAAGAAATAAATAGATGGGAAAATTCCCTTGCATACCTTTTGTAAGAAAATAAATTAAAAATGTATTTTTTTTTAAAAATGTAAATTGTTAGATTCAATTTTGTGAAAGAAAGGGAATTTAATTGTCATTTGGGGTGCAAATAGAAATTTGTTTTAACTAAATATTATACATTTGAAAAGGGAAATAGAATTGTTTTATAAATTGTCAAAATGAAAATATCCAAAAATAGCAATAACTATGGTGGGTGAACCCAAATTAGGGGTTTGACAATTTGGAGAAGGCATAAGGAAATGCATTTCTTTTTTTTGAATGATCTTTTTTTTTGGAAATTGGTAATTTTGGAGAGCAACAAGAAACTTGGAAAATCTTGGAGAAATTTTTTGAAGAAGGATTGGAAAGATTGGTTGAAGCAAAATTTGAAGGAGAGCAACCTCCATTGAAGGATTCAATTAGCTTGGAGAAAAACAAAAGGTTCCATGCTTTTCTTATTATGCAATCTCATTTTAAAATCTCATTGTTTTTTGTTTGAAATGGTTCAATCTATTTATGGAATTCAAAAATTGATTGAAAACCCATGAGAAGATCTTCATTTGAACTTGAACAAAAGAACTTTCAAACTTAGTGAAAACAAAAGAAAAAGAGTATGAAAACTATCTATGAAAATCTTGAAAACAAGCATGGAAATTCAATGGTTTTCTATGAAAGTGTAATTGCTTGGAAAAATCTCAATTCAAATTGTGAGAAATCTTTATTTTATTGTGTTAAATCTTACAATTTCAATGGCAAATTATTGTAATTCTCAGATTGTGCATTTGCATAATCTGGGTAAGGAAAATAAGTATTTTCACAGTCATTTATAATGACTATGTATATGTATATATATATAAATATATACATATACATATGTATATATATATATATATATAAATATATACATATATTTATTTATGAGTTGTTTATACCAAAGAAAATTAGAAATTATATGAAACAATGTTTTTTTGTCGTTCTGGGTTTTACCCAGAATTTTCATTTTTTTACCAGTCGCCAGCGGGTGAAATCCACATGGCAGATTTGTTTTAAAGGATGGGCTATGTGTATTGGGGGAGGGTTTAAACCCTCGGCTGCCCCAAGAATGGCGACGACCGCCTGTGGAGGCAGCGCCGTCGCTGCCTACACAAGCCGCCGCCCCCATTCATGGGGGCTGCATCCCCTGTTCAAACAGGGCACGACCAAACCCTAAAATGTGTATGGCGTTTGGTTTAAAATTTACTTTTTTAAAATTTCATTTATTATGCTTATTAAATATAAAACATATATCATATTTTATATTATATGTTTTATATTTAATATATATAATATGAAATTTGTTTTCAATATTTTATTTTGTCAATTGAAATATAATTTATATATATATATATTAATATATATGTTATATATAATAATTTAATATATATGTTATATATAATAATTTAATATTATTATATAATATATATATATTATAATATGTGTATAATCTATTTTATTAAATGCTTAAGTAATTATCATGCGCATTTAAATATTAATTATATATATTATTTTTTTAAAATATTTATGTAATTTGGTATATATATATATCGAGTGTATATATATATATGTATATCTGATTATATAGATATTTAATAAATATATATGCATTTTTAAATGTGATTTATTTTCTAAATGAAAGGAATATTTAAATTATAATGAGGTAATTGTTAAGGGATAAATGAAAATTGGTTTATGGGAAATTATTGGTTATTAAAAGAAAATAAATTGATTTAAAGATATTGTGTGTATTGCGTCAACAAGAATCAAACGAACATTCAAACCCTTATGTGATTGTGCAAGAACATAGTTATTTAAATTGTTTTAAATGCACTAATGCGATGAATGATTGGATTTATGAAATCTGAAGGTAGTTTACCTTATTTTGTTTGCAAGATTTCTTTCGTCGTGGGGTGCTTATTCTTGTTGGGTGTTGAGTCGGTTCTCGTAAGTCTTCCAGATTGAGTCGTCTTTTATGTGTTTGGGGTTGTCAGCATGTCATTCAACCTTGTTTGCCATGGGTAGAGCTTACGTGCGTCCAGTGTTATATCTGATTATCTTGGGCAGGTTTTATCTATTTCATGTCATGTTTAGGGATTGATTATCCCTAGGTCGTACTTGAGTACCCTTGGTGGTGGTATAGTTCCACGTGTTGTCTTAGAGAAGTGGCTTGCATTGAGGGTCAGCACACAAAGTGGTGCCAGGAGATCTCAATGTAAGTTGGTTAATTCAGTGAAAACTTAAACCAACTAATTAGCATAGGTGGTACCAACATTTAAAAAGATTAATTTTGCCTCGCTCATGGACACAAGTGCTTGTATAGACTTGGGATGAAATGAGAAGGCCTGGAATGGCAAGATCGTTATCTTGTCCCTTTGAAAGATAACTGCTTCCACATTGGTCTGCATGTGGGGCCGGGAGTCGTTAGAGGTTACTAGGATATCCCGAGATGGGGGCCGAGACCTAGGAAGACTTGCCAGGATAGCCCATGCGACATTGTGATGACACTTCTCCTAATTCAACGTTATGTTTGCATTCGTGATGTGATTATTACTTCAAATCTGGAAGCATTGTAACCTTTGCATCATGTGACATCATGTTTGTATCCTTTTCCAGTTGAGTCATGTTGCCTATGTTTAGAGGTTGTTGGTCTTGACCTGAAACCCTTGTTACTATCTCCTAGCACGGGGGGTGAGCCTTCGGGTATCATATGGTTGGGTGGAACGTGCACCTTACTCCGTTGTGTTGGCATTGGCTTATGTGGATGAGACTTTCATGTTGGAGAGCTCGTGGGATCCAGTTTCTACCTTGGTTTCATTTATGTTGGTAGCTCTTGTATTTTGTTTACCCATCACTGTTATCAAGGTGGAAATTGTAATAAACAATCATGTTAATGTTTTACCTCATTCTGGGAATGAGAGATGTAATTGTAATTATATAACTTAGACTGTCATTAGTAACCATGAAGGATCTCATGGTCTTAATGAAAATCTCATGTATGGAATGTAAGTGCCTTAATTAGTTAAGTGAATGTTGTCAAGTTTCATTTCATGCATGTTGTTCTTATTTGTGTTTTTAATTAATCTTTGTCTCGTAACCTTAGGGGATTGTTGGCATCATGTTGTGATCATACTTGTATTGTAATCAAACAAAAAAAAAATTAAAAAAAAATTGTGCATTTGTTTAGTAGTTTGCAACTTCCCCTAGGGTTGCATGGCGGGGGCATTACAAAAAGAGAAGGAAGTTCCAATTGCTTATTCAATTTTATCTTCTCCTGATTCAATTGGGTTAGATGTTGGTGCAGGAGCACCTAGGTCATCAAATACTTTTCAATTTTGCAAAAGGGATGAGTGTTCAAATTTCTATTGAGTCAATCACGAAAGGTTATGGAAAAATTATGTAAAGCATGTTAGAGGTCATATGAGATCTTATTTTAATGTATTTAAGGTTATGGGTAAGTTCTTGTTGGTCAAAGTGGGAAAATGAAAACAATGCAATAATGTAATATTGTTAAAATTTGTTAAATTGAAAAAAATAAGGAAATCAAGCATATTAAGGGTTAAAAGGGGTAGTTTCAACTGATGGAAAGATAGTTATGGGAAAGGAAATATATTTAAAAGGAATTGTAAAGGTGAGAAAAAGTAGAAGTTTGTGTTCTTGTAATTATATTTTCAAATAAAAATTCCTTGTTTCTGAGTTTACAGCATTAGTCCGTTGTTTTGTTTTCTTGAGTTGGTTATTTAGGAAAACCCAAAGTTAAATCATAGTGTGAACATATGTAAAGAGGAGTTAGTTTCCAATTTCAAGAGGTGTACTTGATTGGTTTTAGGAAACAAAAGAATAAGAGGCAATTTTCAGTGCTCGACAGAGTCCTTTTATAAGCAAGTTTGAGAGTCCAATAGGGTTTTTCTTCACTCCTCCACCACTGTAGATCAAGTAAATTGGTGGAGTAGGTTAATGTTAGAATTTTTTACATTTTTTGATGATTGTAAGTGTAGGGAAAAGCAAGAATACCATGGCGGAGTTACTGCTACATTGGAAAATAGAGGATTTCCCTACACAAAGTGATGCTACAATCATGGGTCATGAGTAAATAAAGCTTGCAGAGGCTTGGAAATGATGTAGAAGGCCTTTTCAAACATAAAAAATCATGTTATAGGTGGTGGCCAGAGAAATAGAGGTTTGCAAGAGTATTTTTCATAAAACCCTCCTTCATTTGTGCTTTTACACCCTATAAATGAGGATTTATTGGATTAGAACATTTTCATGGTTTTAAATCACTATAAATGGTGAAATATGGAGTTATAAGACATTATTGAAGACTTTTTTGAGGTTTTGAGGGATTTGGAATGGTCTTGAAGGGGTCTCCTTTGTAAAACATGCCTAATCTACTAGCCTTTCTTCAGAGGACAGTCTGAAATCTGATGATTTACTTTATGTCAAACGTATAAGAACTTTGATATGTTGTGATGTGATGGAAAGTGTTTCTAAATGTTCATTGAGATTTTTAATAAGCTTTGAGATAGGAATGTAAGTACCCGATTCAATGGTTGACAAACCTACTAGAGGAATATGATATTGTCTAATCAAAACGAAGATGTTTGTTTAAACAGTGAAAAGGATGATATTGAGTGCTTGGTTACTATCAAACTAATGATATAATTGATGTTACTAATTTTTTTTAAAGTGTATAAGATAATTTTTGTGACTTTGATGGTCAAATGGGTGAGTATTATGAAGCCTTTTCAACAAATTGGTGATTAACCACAAAATGATAATCAAGATTATGTTGTAGCTGTAGAAGTTGAGAAAGACAACTTCACAAACCACAAAGATCACCTAGATGCAAATAACTTGTCACAGAAAGGAAGAGATGGAGACAAAAAAGAAAGGGTGATCTGCAAGTTACAAGAGAGATTGCATTAGCTAAATTGATAAAATAATTACAAAGATCGATCCTTAAAAGGAGATCATGCAAAACCTAAAAGTAACCCTAATAGGTAGAAATTTAATAATTAATATAATTATTAAATGTCACAATATAAAAACTAAAGTGAAATCTTAAGAGAGGAATAAAGGTAACTTAATTAACATAATTAAGTTAAAACCTTTACTGTAACACCCCCCTTAAGATAAGAAAAAGTGCAGCTACAAACATGTGCAAGAAAGCAAAGGTAACTACAATGCATGAAAGGAAAAAAGGGTCCTAGGAACTAGGCCTGATGAGGTACCTAAATACTACCAAATCTCTGTAAAGTGGAGAAATAGAGAAAACCTCATGGGAGAAACTCTACTCCAAAAATAGATGAAAGACATGAAGAACATCACTGAAGTAGAAGAAGCTACAAACAACTATCAAAAGATGACTGTTATGGTGCTAAAGAACCTCCTCTAAATATAGGATGATTAGGATGAAGAAGACAACAATCTGCATGAGTGCCCCCAATGACACTACTCGAATCAGATGGAAAACAAAGGAAAACACCTAGAACGAAGATATAGATGGCACAAGTACCAATAGTCTAAAGAACACCGATCAACTGAGAATGGAAGATTCCTTCCAAGGTGAAACCAAGGAAGTATTAGCACAAACACTATAATACACCCCCATAATGCTGACTAGGAGAGCCTAATAGATCCACTGAAATGTTGTGTAACACCCTGTAGTGCATGAAGGAGAAGAAACAACATCTGAAACTGCACAAGAAAGCACCTACAACTAAAACAGTGGTTTGCAAAACAAAGCACACATGCATGAGGCTAGAATCATATGGATCCACTATCATCATGGAGGGACACTTACCAGACAAAGGTGTGATAGAAAACAAAAAGGCACTACACAACCCCCCCATGGAACTTTATAATATAGTGCGAGTACAAAATATGGCACAACCTTATGTGCAAAATCCCCAAAAATACATGTACAGTAGTGTGGCACTTTATCTTAGTGCGTATACATATAATATTGCTTACAAATGATGATCATAATGTCATAAAAAGACACAAGACTAGAAATACATGAACAACAACCAAAAATGAAGCATCCCATGCAAACGAGAAGTTCCCAAGAGCTAATATGTCCAGGTAATTCACCAGAGTGTGAAAAAATAGAAAATGAATAAAATATACCTAGAGAGAAATATGGAAAAATTACATGGATGGAATTGAAGAGCTTTGGAATATGGTTCCAACACCGCTAAGATCGGGAAAAATGAAGAAATTGATCAAAAGTAACGAGCTCGGGACTAAAAACAACTCCTTTGACTTCAACAGGCTGTAAAATGCACCAACAATAGAAAAAAATGATAAAATACATACCACTAGAAAGTTGATAAATTAGCTTTCTGATGATATTTCATTTTCTGAAAAATGATATTGTATGCCCAAGTTATGGCCTCTAGAAGAAAACAACTCCAAATGGGGGAAAAAACCAGTGCGACATTAAATTTGATGGTTATACGACCATCGCAACAAAACTCAGAGCTTAAATTTGATGCCAAATGGCCATCATCGCATATGCACAACTAGGCTTATTTTGGAAAAAATGGTTTTTTTTATAAAAAAAACAATAAAAAAATATTACAATGTATATTTTTGTTAAAAAAAATATATTAAAAAACTTCAAATTTTTTATTTAAAAAAAATCATAAAAAAACGCTGGGGTGGCGGGTTTAAGCTACCATCGGTGACTGTAAAAGCCACCACCGGTGGCTTTAAAGGCCACCATCGATGGTTTTAAAGGCCACAACTGATGGTTTTAAAATATGCTAGCGGACGACATTAATGGGCCCACAGGGCCTGCCGTAGCAGGTACCCTGCGGGTACCATTAATAAATAGTCTGCACAAACCAAAAAACACCAAATGAAAAAATAAAAAACCTGTGCCTTTTTTCGAAGGCCTTTCAAAAAAAAATGTTAATATAATATTTTTAAAAAATGGGTTTGCAGGAAAAATCTTAGATATTTTTCTTTAAAAAAATTCACCTCGATTTTCATGTAGACGACAAATAGGGTCGTACAAATAAAAAAAAAATTCCTCACAAATAGGTGACGCTGAATATAGGCAAGTTTATAGTCGATCTTTACGTTTTTGGCTGCTTCGGATGCAACAGTGAGGTTCATTTGGGCTCAAAATGCTCTGAAAATTTGAGTACCCCTGGATCTAGCAAAAAATTTCTTTCTTCAAACCCTCACAGATCTGACAAACGGAAGCCAAATTTGGCAAAGCAAAGGTTGATCTTGACTATTCCAGTAGCTCTAGATTCAATGGAGAGATCTGATTTGACCCTGGATGCATTGAAAATGCTCACCTCTTGGATCAAAAAAGGGAAAACCCCAAACCCTTGAAACTCCAAAAATCCTTCAAAACATGAACAAGAAGTAGCAGGTTTGGAGCTCTGATACCATGTAGAAGTTGAGAAAGCCAACATCACAGACCCCGAAGATCACCTACATGCAAATAACTATCACAAAAAGGAAGAGATGGAGACAAAAAAGAAAGGGTGCTCTGCAAGCTACAAGAGAGATTGCATTAGCTGAATTGATAAAATAATTACAAAGATCAATCCTTAAAAGGAGATCATGCAAAACCTAAAAGTAACCCTAATAGGTAGACATTTAATAATTAATATAATTATTAAATGTCACAATATGCAAACAAAAGTGAAATATTAAGAGAGGAATAAAGGTAACTTAATTAACATAATTAAGTTAAAACCTTTACTCTAATAGTAGTAGGAGTTTGTAACCTATAAATGGACTACTACAATCAAAATATGGTGAGTACAATGCTTGATAATGGACTGATAATAGTGAGATATGGTTTAGTTGATTTTTTTCCTTGGTGAATAAATGAAAGGATGAATTGTTCAAGTGTCAATAATTAGGTTTATGTTGTTTTTATGGTGGTTGAGAATGATGTGAATCTAATTGATTAAGTCAAAGTTTTCTTTAATATGGTTTTTTTTTTGAATGAGTCAATTGGAATACTAATTAGTGGAATGATGAATGATGGCCTATGGAATGGCTAAGAGAATTTGAGTGGATTTTGGTTGAAGGAAAAGTAGATTTCTGATGAAATTATATTTGATCTTCTCCTGATTCTATTTGGGATTGAAATACCTTAAAGAAATTATGTTGATGGTGTTTGTTGGATGCTCTGCATAAGATGTTCCCTGATGATTGAGTGTTTTGATATGATGCTCTCCATCACTAACTACCTTGTCTATGCTATTGCTTATTATTGTGGTTTCATAGATTTTTTCCAAGCATCCATAGTCTGTCATGTTGGTGCACCTTTGCAAGAACATGCCTCCATGTGAATTAATTACATCATGTTGATTATGTTGAATTTCTAAACAACTATATTGTACAGTTGAAATTTTGTCATCTATCAACATCTAGTTATTAGTTATGGAATTTGAAGTAATGCTTTGAGTTTGAATGATGTCTAATGCAACGTAACCAAAAATATTAATATAAACTAGACACAAATCTATTAAGTAGAACTCCTTAGTTAAGTTCTCTTTATTCTATTACCTTTGTGTACATTTGAGTGAATCCACTGGCACTAGGAGGTGGTTGCTTGAAACCACCAATATTAGCCTATTCAACATCCAAAATCACATGTATTAAAATACCATTCGTAAAACAATGCTATTAACATGTAATAAATTTATAATTGTTTACTTGTTACATACCCCATTGATAGGTGTACTGCAAAAATAAGTAGGTGGAGGACCGGTGTATCCAATCCGAATACTATGACCCTGCAATTTTATTAAAATAATAAAACTAGATTAGTTAATCTTTTATTTCAGAATCAAAATTTAATAAATTAAATGCAAGGAACATGTTGAATTTTACCTGACTATCAATGCCATATGCACAATGCAAAATGTCAGTCATCCTCTCCATCCCCATAGCAACATATGGATCATGTGTATTACCATATGAATCCTGCATAGTAGCATACAAATCCTAGCAACCTCATGAGTGCTAGTGGTGTCATTTGAACAAGTCGCCCTACAAGATTGACACACATGGGTTCAAAGGCCACCACCTGAAGACTCCCCTGGATGGCATTATACAATAGGGATAGTATGATGGATGAAACTCTAGTTCAAAGTGTAGATCACCTGCAATGTCTCTACGTCGGCACTCTCCTTTGTAATGATAGGCATAACAATGTGCTCATGAGGCGGCCTAGCGAGAGGTCATCTCCCTTGTCACGTAGGATCCGGCTATGCACCAAGCCTATCTTGAGCTAACCCCCCACCTCTCCCCTAGAACTCCCTCATATCAAAAAATTTTTGGATTTGGTTCAATACAAACTCACTATATAGTTTCCTAAGAAAATATTGGGGGACTTCACAATTGTTGCACGATGGGTAATAAAAGACCAAGTACCACCTATCATAAAAAATAGTTCCTAATCTCTTGGCGGTGGCACCAATGAATAGTAAACCTCTTCATATTGAGGCTAAGATTTTGATTTGTTCTAGAGTCAGTGAGTAAAGAACACAAATCACCTTTAGTAATTTTTAAATCTTTTACTTATTTATATGATAGTTTATCTACATAATATGCCTTAGTTGCCTGCCTCCTATCTTTCCATCCCATTATTTGTTGGGTTATTGAATCTAAATTTTTTAACATCTCTTTCATTGAATTTGCTAGTGTCATTCTTTCTACGGTTGAAGCATTTGGATCACTCAACCTACTAATAAGATCCTCAATTTTTTTTTCGTTGTTCTCAATTTCACTCCTCAAAATTTTTTGAGTGCCAGGACCTGGTGTTGAGTGATTGGTGGGGGAGGTTGATTTTATTAAGGATTTTGTTGAGGAGGATTTGCAAGATTATCTGCATCTCCTACAAATTGAAAAAAAAAGTCAAATCTAACCTAAAACAAACAAAATCAACTTGAAACTAAGAAATTCAAAACAAATAGCAAACAATGCTTACCTCGTGTACCTCTTCATTGTCATGTCTCCATCTTTGCAAAGGAAAAGAAAATATTGGTGATGAATTTTTAGGAATGCCTCCTCCTAGAACACAAGTGCAAAAATGAGGATTTTTGGCCACGGGCAGAGTAGAAAAATAGACTAGAGAAAATTAATAGCTTTCAATTTTATTTTTCTTTTAAAATGATATAACTTGAGCGCATTATAATGTTCTTGTGTTATTTCATTTCCAATCATTTTTTGAAGTTGGTCACAAAAGTGTAACCCAACTTCATGCACCCACCCTTTATTTAGGTATTTTTAGCAAAAAAAATTGATTTTAAGGTTTTATGTAATGCTCCTTGTGATATTATTATTGGTATCATATTGTATGTGATGCTTTACACTAGACTAGATATTTCCAAGGTAGTGGGAGTTTTAAGAATTTTATGTCTAACCTTAATAAGAAATATTGGCCATATTTTAAGAGAGTTTTCAACTATCTTTGATAGAGTTTTGATTATTATTTATGTTACAATCTTGGTACTAATGATGTATATAAACACTAGAAATGTAGGCTTTTGTGGATATAGATTAAGCAAGTGACTTGGATAGTTAGAGGTCTACTAGTGCCTATGTGTTGTATTTTTTTGTAGTATATTGAATTGAATGAGTAAGAGGTATCTAAATTTTACTTTTCCACCACTAAAGTAGTGTATGGATGCTACACATGCCCCTAATCTATAAATTTGTCTATAGATACTTTGTATAAGTACTAGTGTTGATTAAATAGTAATTATAATTAGTTGCAATAGTCATTGTGCTAATATTTAGTATGACTTCGTGTGTGTGATGTTAGACAGTGGTAAGGTTTTATTTGAGAAGGTTGACAATTATGTTAATATTTTGAATTTCCTATATTTGAATATTTTATAATGTTTTTATAATTTGTATATAATTATAAAATGGGTAAAATTACAAACCCATGTCACACTTTTGTAGAGGAATTGACCAACACAAACAAAACTTCTCAAATTAAACCACATAAAAGTGGTATTTATGTTTTGGGTATGTGCAGGATCATGATGGGCCAAAAAGTGGCAATATGATGGATACGTGGTTGATGACTATTTTTTACCCAAAAGTGATGAAATGAAAAGGTTTTTTAAAGGATACTCTCAGATTTCCACTGATATAAATTATGATTTACTTTGAATTTAATAAGTAATTATTATTCATTTTCTATTCAAATTACAATTAAAGTCCTAATCGATAGGCTGATTGAAAAACATCTATATCTTTCAAAGGGTATCACATTTTTTGAATCCAAAACATGAATCACATTCTATGCTTTGCATACTATAGAATTAAAAAGAGAAAAATTGGATTTCATGAAGTTTTGACCAAGTTAAGGTGGTCAGACATACAAGTGTTTATATTTTTTAAAAATTTGTAATAAAAAATTCATAATTAATTATTTAATTGGAAAAAAATTACAAAATAATATGCATCACATTGGGGCATGAGTCCTTTACTTATATCTAAAATATTATAAAAAAATATTACCACTTTATTGTGGTTAGGGTGGTCAGACAGACACCCAATTCTTATTTTTTGCTTGAAATTTAATTACCACTGCATTGAAATTTCAAATTTTCACTAAATAGATTTAAAAAAAAAAAAACAAACCTATTAGTTTAGAAACTACATTCAATTTTCTATAGATTCTATTCTTACATATTTTTGAAATAATATAGATAACTTATTCAAATTTTTATGTCAAGTTACCTAACTCTGATTTTTCTAATTTTTTTGCCACTTAAGGGCTTGTTTTTTCCATGATGATCCTACACATACCCTTTTAAATTTTTAAATGATATAAACTAATGAAATGTAGAACTCTTAATGAAGTTTATTCTTGTAATTTTTCATTTAAAAAAAAGATATTTTGATATTCTTTTATAAATTTAACAAAATATTTTGAATTGCTAAAAATTTCAAGAAAAAGTGACATTGAGTTGGCATCAAGAAAAAAAATAGAAAATAATTTTATTTTCCCCTAAATATATTTTTCAACATAGATAACTTCAATATCTGTGCATGAAAAAAAATTGATGAAAATTTTCCTCGTAATAATGTGTTAAAGTCAAACTTACTAGAATTTGATAGTTTCCATTTGACATAAAATATTGTCTATTTTTTTTATCCTTTTTAAAAAAAATTATACCCTTTTGAGGGCAATTCTCTCCTCTAGTGCACCATATATATTTTTATTTTTTAAAAATTTCTAATCAATCTCAATTTTTATTTTAACAACCTACTTTCATTATTTAGAAAAAAACATATTAAAACTAATAAAACTATCAAAAAAAATGTGTTTTGATTCTTCATTTTAAGCTCTACAAAATGATATTTTTAGAGTTTTGAAAAAAAAAATATGAGTAAAGAAATATCATGCTCAAGTGGAAAGTTTCAAAAATTTCTGAAAAGCAATGGTGTGGCTACCAACAAGGATGCAACATAGACATTTTTGGGTGAAATGGTTTCAATCGAAACCCTTTCACCCAAAACCCATTCAGTCAAAAACTTACATAGTGATGAAGGGAGACTCTCCATTGAACACACCTTACACAAAAAATAACATTCCAAAAAAAAAACATGCAACATTATTATATTCTCAGAAATCATCTACATACATGCAATAAAATGAATTACAATTATATTGTCACAAGACTACTATTACAGAAATATGAGCTACAAATACATGCGAAAAAATAGACATGAAAGTCTATGAATGGCAATAATGGCCACTAAAACCCCACCCTTTGTTCTTTATTGAAAAGAAAGAATTTCATCTATCTTCTCATCTAGAATGAATCTCTTTTCATTTGTAACCATTTTATAATAATTTTTCACTTTCTCATGAATTGCCACTTCTATTTTTGGTGCCCAATAGATTCAGTTACCCCTTTTTTCTGAATTTAAAAAATTCCTAAAATTTAGTCCAACTTTTAAGAGTCATAACTTTTGACCTAGGCATTGGATTTGCATATCGTTCAGGCCAATTTAAAATCTATAGGTGCACCAAAATTGAGTTTGAATATTTTTGAAGTGGTTTTTAAAACAAAATATTAATTTCTCACAAGTGACAAATGGTATTGAAGTGATTTCTTAACCGTTAGCTTCATTTCACCATTCTAGAACTCTTTGTAAAATTTCATGCCCGAATGTGCACAAATGCTAACTGATTAAAAATATAAACCTACTAGTTTTAACCCTTCCAATCTTATTAAAACTATAAACCTTCTATTTTTATCCCTTCTAACTTACTAAAAATAATAATTAATCCAACCATTTTTACCCATTAAAATTATTCACTAAACCTAACTAAAATAAAAAATAAACAATATTTTTTTAGGATGCAAGATTGCTCTTACACCCTGGATGCTCTTGCATCACATATAAATTGAGCCACATTTTAAAGTGGCATATTGAGAAAACTTTTTTTTTTTGTTTTAAGAAAAAGGGTTTCGCCCAAAACTTTAAGTACTAATATAGGCCACATAGTTTCAGGCAAAATTGTTTTTCCCAAAACTGTTTAGAACGAAACTGTTTCATTCAAAAATATATAGTTGTCTAAAAGTGTGACACATGTTTATGCTTTTATCCATATATATAATTTATATTTGAATAATTTCAGGATTAATTTTTCATTAAACTTGTCAATCTTATATATATTCCATGTGTCTTTAACACTCTTGGGATCTATGCATGGGTTCCTAGGATGTAGTTAGATAAATTATTTATAAATTTTATTATCCTTAATAATTTGTAAAAATGAGTAATAAAGATTAGATCTACAAGCATATACTAGATCCATCTACTAAATAAAATTGGTAATTGTTTGATTAATTCTTCAATCATATATGTTATCTAAGATAATAGAATATTCATTCACATATTCAAAAAATATCTTCTAAGCATTTTTGATGTCCCTCCATAGTTGGTGAACCAATATCAACTAGCTACTATTTTTCAATTAAGTACTTTTATTATTTTATGGTTTTTTGAAACACATTTTTAATTTATCATTTCCAATGTCACAACATCTATGAAATACAATAAATTTTGAAAATTTATATTATTTATTATCTAGTTGTATATTTATGTAACCGAGAATGTATTATCCATCTTAGGATAGTAGAGGGTTGATTGTTCTCCTTCTCAATATAAAAATAATTTACACATAAATTTTGGCTCATAAAAAAGGTGTATTTGAAGAGAAATGGTGTAGGATAAGTTCTAGAAAATAATGTTAGATAATTAAGGTGGATTATCAAATTTTATTTTTGATTGAGTGTGAATAGTTAGACTTCATATAAGTGCATAGCCAAAAAAAATAGTAATGACATGGAGAGGGATTTCTAGGTCAATTGAGTTACCACAAAGATTGTTATTTTTTAACATGTGACCCTACTTTCCCCTAATAAATGGTGTAAGATATTTGTAACTCATTTTAGACCCTTTATGTCTCAAAATTCCTCTAACATTTTAGAAATATTGATGCTACCTCAACCAATAACCATTTTACAGAACATTGGACGCTCTAGTAAACCTATCTAAATATCCTAGTAGAGTAAATAAATGTAGTTGAGAAAGATAGTGCTTAATGATTTAACTATGTGTTTATTGTTATATTGATGTAAGAAATATGTAGTTAAATCTAGAAGTTGCACTGTCTTTCACTATTATACACTATATAAATATCATGTCTCTTGTATATGTGAAGTCTCAAAATTTAAGGTAAGGGTGAAGCCACAATAGTGGTTTACAATTTGATGGAGAAAGGAAAACTCACCAAAAACAAGCACATGGAAAAAAAAATTATTTTGGGGGTTCGAACAAACTTATAGGTTTGAACGAACCAAAAAAATTTTTTGGTCGAACCAAGGTTTGAGCGAACCATATTAATGCATGCACAGACAAAAAAAATTCAAAAACCCCTTTTGGAAAGGAGGTTGGGCTGAACCTAGGTTCGATCAAATCCAGGTTCAAGTGAACACCTATGGGTTTGACCAAACCCCCCTTTTCCCTCATTCTCCCCCTCAGACACTTTGAAAACCTAAATTTTTATGCTTTGAAGCTCACATTAAGGATGAAAATGGAGGATTCTTCACAAACCCAACTGGAATTAGGTATTCCTCAAAACGAGCTATCCAACAAATATAATTTTAATATGTTTTGGTTTTATTATGTATTTTTTGTTTTTTCTTTATTAAACATAGGTTTTTCATCGAAAATGAAGGTCTCTATTCTACACATGTGGAAAAATAGTAGATTATCAATAAGTTTGTTTGAAAAATATGAGTGCACGAGATATTGAATTCCTTGATCCAACAAAAAAAAATCAAATTTTGATATATACAAAAAAAGTTATGCGTTATACGGTTGTGCTATGCCTAAATTGTAATTGGTTTGACTTCGAAACTTGATTAAAGAAAAAATATTCAATAAAAAACTATCTAACCAAGTGGAAGCACTAGATATCAAAGTTACAAATCTAAATTCAAAACAATTAGAATTTTATCCTTCATGGAAAAAAAGTTGTGCATTGTACGGTGTGCATCACTTTTTAAAAATGTTATTTTTTGACAAAAAAAAGTTTTCATAGGAGATGGAAAAAGAAGTGCAATTTGATTCCAAAAATCTTGAAAGAAATATTTTTAGAATCTACAGACAAAATGTGATGAGACTATATTTTGCATCATCTTCAAATTCCTCATAGTTTAGCTGCTATAGGTGCCCGAATGTGAAGATTTAGTTAAAAATAATAATTTCAGTGTCCATTCTCTCAATAAATTGTAAACCACTATTGTGGGATCACTCGTAAGTACAATATAATTTTTTTGTGTCCCAAAATTCAAGGTGTGTTTGATTAACCACTTTCCCACACAATTAATGTCTTATTGGCATGATTATTGGATGGTAATAATGAACATGACTAAAGTTGTCCTAGTCAAATTGTCTTCACCTAGAAACTAATTCAATTGTTTGTGATTAAAACCCTTATGGCATATTTTCATGTTCATTTTCAAAATTTCATAATGATTTGGTTGAACACCTTCAAACAATTCTAATTTGTAATGCTTTGATCTTGCATTGCAAGATGTTATTTTGACACCAACTACATTTCAGACTAGGTGTTCTTTAATTTCATTTCAATTTCTTTTTTAAAATAAATTAAGAAAAACTAAGAAAAAGTTTTCTCTTTGTTAATAATTTATGTTTAACTTATACATTATGATAAGTTTTAACTTGTATAAATAGTAAATATAAAAAATCATTAGAAAAATTATCCTTTTGAAACATATAAAATGAAATGACATCACTAGATAATACACTTATCACAACACTTCATAACCTAATATAAACAACCTAAAATTCATCAAATAATTATGCACCATATGATTAAGCACACTTAACCAAACAAACCATATCTCAACTAGACCATATAATGATTCTACATGTCATTAACTACTAACATAAGATATCACATCCATCATAGAATAATCACATTCAATTCATAGAATAATCATTCACCATCATATAAACATTAACCTAGTTCCTATTAAATTATCCTTCTTGAGTTAAATTACACTTGCAATCTTGCTTTAAATTGAACTTTCAATCTTCTCCTCTAGATTGTAGGTGTGAAATAATCCTATAATTTCTAATAAAATAAATTATATATAACTACTATCCATTAAAAAATATATTTAAATATTTCAAATTATGTACTTAAAGTTGCAAAGACCAAGAGCTGTGTAAATATCCTCAAGTGTCAGAAATGTTGTATGGATATGTCTGTTGATAATTGCTTTAAAAGAGGGGAATGAGAATTCCCAAAGGCATCAATGAAATACCTAATTATAAATATGTTATAATAGTTTATATTACAAAAAAGAAGATAATAATGTTTTTCTTTATTTTTTCTAAATAAAATAGATTGATTATATCTTAATTAATGATTCTTTTTATGTGAGGGGATATTACTTTAAATTTATGTAAGTAGATATCATGTAAAAGTTAATTATAATACGGAAAATAAAAAATTCTTTCTTGCATCATGATTCTTGTTTGATTTGACAAAATTTTCAAAAATATTACTTCCATTCTAATTAAGGATTGACTTCATGTGGAAGGCACATATTTAAATGCAAGTATATAGACTAAGAACATAAAATTATAAATCTGGTTTTTAAGCTTCCATTCTATTATTGACTTTTTATCCAAAGACAGAACTTTAGACTAAGTAAAAGAATGGAGAATAAGTAAGAATAATTTCATGTAGGTGAAAAAATTTAATTACATGTTAATTCATATTTTATTTCATTCTAAAGAGCATAATGTGTGTATATGTATATAAATATATGTAATAATGTATGCTTTCAAAGATTCAATCTTAAAAATGTCACTATTATAGTCATGTAACTTGCATTTCCTATTTATATGTAAATGTATATGTATATGTATATGTATATGTGCATATGTATAGATGTATGTATATATATGTATATGTGTATGTATGTATATGTATATGTACATGCATATGTATATATATGTATATGTGTATGTATATATATATATATACATACATATATATATATATACATATATATGTATGTATATATATGTATATGTATATGTATATTTATATGTATATGTATACATGTATATATGTATATATTCATGTATATAGTAGGATGTTTAAAGTTGTGTAATTTTTGAGCTGTAAATATTAATATAGAAAAATGTGCATGCACTTTGAGTTCTATGGAATGAACTCCAAGCTCTTTGGATTAAACTTGAACCTTTCACTTTTAGAAACATTTATAGCTTTTGTAAGAACCTTATATGGTTATTTCTAATGTGAAATATGAATGTATTTTATAGTAGATGGAACCTTACATCACATCATTTATTTAAGGAATTATATTCCTAAATGATAATGTACATATCACCCACCTACAATTTTATATAATAATAGACCAATCAAACATGAAAAGAAGCATATGACTTCTTACCTTTAGAAATGACTCTCTCCCATATTTTATTCTCAACATCACAATCCAAATCCAATTGCATTCACTATAGTAGCTTGATTATCTCTACATGGTAAAGTGTAAGGCCAAGATCACATGTCTCTTATCCCTATAAAAACTAAATGAACAAAGAGGAAGATCATCTGAACAAGTTTATGCTATGTTTGAATAAAATAACCATCTTATCAACTAAAAGTAATTGGGTGAAAATATTAATCAATTAATAGAGGTAGTTCTCATCACAAAGGAAAAATATAAAAGGAATTATGAAAGGAGATGGAATATTACACATTCATCCATCTAGAAAGTACAAAAGGGAAAATCCAAAAAAAATTCAACTAAGAAATCATTTAGGGAAATTTGTAAAGAATGGCAACCCAAAGAGGAACAAGATAGTAGAACCAGGGATCTTGGGATCTATTATGCTCTACATTTTTTTGGGGTTTGAGTGTGGAAATTGTTTATGGTTCATTTAAGTTCCTAAAAACCTAAATATGAAATTATTTTTACATTCTATAATCTTCTAATTTGTTGGTGATTTGTTTACCTTGTTAGGTTTCACTTAAGTGGTATTTTTCATGTCTTGACCTTCACCATGTTATCAGACCATTTGTTCTGATTACCTATCAATCCATCCCTTTAAGCATTCAAAATATTATTTTGTATGCTTACAATTATTAAATCTATTGTTGGTTGCGCCTCTTGTGTCCACATGGCCACTTCTAGTAACATCACTATTGTACTTTATAGTGTATCTTTCTTTTAGATATCGATGTGCAAACTTTTGCTTTCATGTTGTGATAACACACATCTCCCATCTTATCTTGTAAATAGAAGTAAACATCTAGGATATTATTGTGGGGTTCACAAGGTTCTTTAAATCCTTTGATCCCTCTACTTGGGTGCTTCCTATAGAAGCCTTATCACCCATTACATCTCTAGTCATTCCTTTTGCTACTTTCAAGGGATAATCCTTTTCCTTGGTGACCAAATCTAGTTCCACTCACCCACCTCTGATGTGCTCTATCCTTTCATCCAAAACATCTTTGGTGGTGGTCAGCGAAGTGGAATTGACTAAGAATGAGTTTTTTTATTAGAGGTTTAGCTTGGTCTACCACTTCGAAAATATTTTTCCCTCTCTCCTTGAATTGAACAAGTGGGTTTTGGAGCATTGGAGGATGTTATTTTTTGGTAAGATCAAACTCTTCCCTTGTGCTAAAGGTTTTTTTGTTGCTACTTTTTCCTCTATTGAGGATCATGGTGAAATTTTGGGCCATCTTTGGGCTTGGGGAGTTCACTCTCTTACACTCAAACCTTGTTCCTCTTTGTTCAAACCCATTATCAAGATACTCAATGTGCATCTGCTATGGGTTAGACTCCCAAATCTTCCCTTTCATTTCTGGGAGGAGACTTGCTTTGAATCCATTGGAAACTAAATTGGTTTCCTTTTGAAAATTGATAATACCACTTCTTTTATGGGCCATTCTACATGTGCTTAGTTTTTTATGGATATCAAAATCTCTTTACCTCTCCACAAAGAGGCAGTTTTGTTGTGTGGAGATCAACCATAGTCATGACTAATCAACAATGAGGGCCTCACCTTTAGATGTTTTCATTGATTTATGACTTATTGTAGCTAGATTTGAATTACTCTATTAAACATTGGAAGGGTTCATAAAATTGGTCAAAGGATAAAAATGTTGATCTCTTGACTTTTTTAATATTATGATTCTCTTATGGTAGCTTCACCCAAGCTTCTTTGGGGCCTTCTGCTTCTAGGTTGAATTTGAGTTGCCCTCTTTTCATTGGAAATTCTAGTAAGTATGCTCCTTTTTCTCCTCTATTTTATTCTACCTTTCCATAGGTTTTAGTTTGGGTTAGCATCTTTGTCTCTATTTTCTTTCCTCCTAATCCCCCCTAAGGTACTCTTGGTCTCCCTATAGGGGAGCCCCCTATTCTCCCTTTCAATGGGTATCTAGATGATAGCATCTTGGATTGTTGTTCATAGAATATGTAAGGTTCCTTCATCTATATATTACAATAATCTTTTGTGTGACTTAGTGTTTAAGTCCATTTGTACAAGGTTACAACCCTAGGATCTTGTTTCTTTACAATTCCTATCTCTATGAGAATTTTTTGTTAGTATTTGTTCATTTCATTTTTGTCTCACCTATACTAAAATTAGTTTCATTCATACTTTAATGGTCATTTTGTATTGGGTATGGTCCCTTTATTTTTTTATCTTAATAAAAACATATGGACCCTTATGTAACACGTGGCATTTTTCTCACTACAATGCATTTAATTTTCATAGCATGGGATCTCTTCTACAATTTTGTTGTAAACCTAAACTAACACACTATTTTTCAATGTTTTTTATCTTCATGACCTTCTAAGTCTAGTGATGAAAAACCTATGATTACATTATGTGACAAGTGTATTCATGTTGTTAAAGGGTATTGCACTCTTGTAGCGCAAGTTTGAAGACATCCTCTTAGTTTAACTTTGCACTCATGCACCTTGTCTCCTTATGCCATCCACAAGGACTAGGCCCAAATGGCTAAATTTTCTTAGAGAATATGATTGATTAAAATAATATTAGTTCACTCATGAAATATTCCACAATTTGGTTATAGATTTGTGTTTACTTGGAACATGGTTTCTATAAATTGAGCCATATTCAAGCTATGCTCATGGGCTATTGTGACACCTATCCTATATTAAATTCATAGTTTATTTATGTGGGTTTTTCCTCAATGTAGCCTCAGTTTCCCATACGGGGTCTATTTCAATTGACTCAAAATTACTTTCATAGGTTTCAAAACAATATTGTACCAAATTTCTCCTTCATAGTGCTAAGTTGAGGATTTTATTTTCAAATTCTATTATGCTATTGTTTCACAATATGCCACCCATTGATCAAGTTATTTCATAAAATTATCAATATCCCCTATTCAAATGGGTAATGGTTCCCAAGAGACTTTGTGACTTTACTCGTACAATAATTTAAGGCTAGAACTAATAGTCTTTAGTAATTTCTTCAAAACTCTAAGATTGCAACTATTTAAATTATCATTATCAAGCCTTCAAAAGATAATTTTTGAAGTAAACAAGAGGGTGTAGCATTTCCAAATATATAAATTAAATTTCAATGGTATTCAAACACTATGAATGAGTATATTTGGTTTCTTCTTGTTGAGTAGGTGAAGCATTTACATTGTTAAGGGTTTCAATTACCTTGGGTTTTATAGGTAAAATAGATATTTTTGTATGTTCTTGAGAGCCCTAGTTGTTGGTTATTGTTAGAAAATCCTAAGATCAATCAAGGCACCTCTCAAAGTGGGAAAATGAAGTGAGGTCTAGAGAAATAATTGCTTCACTAGCTTGTTGGTTCATATAAAATGGAAAGGAATTCCCAAGGTACAAAGATAATTTTAGATAGAATCTATGATAGACATGAATATTCTAGATACACTATAATCCATTCTTCGGGGTGGGAATTATTCAAATATTTCCACAAGTGTAGTGTTGATGGGTGTTTGTACACTTTCTCAACACAGGTGATGCATAGGTGCATCACCTCTCTTGAAAGGAAACTTCCAATGGGAAATTTGCTAAAGATTTCCCCAAGGTCTCTCAGGTGTCAGGTCATGACTTTCACAGAATTCCTCAGTTGATATTTGATGTGATTTTGTTGGTAATCATGAAGCAGACTTACATAGCTGGATGTAGAATGGATCTTAAATTTTGAATTTTCTAAAGGGGGAGTTACAACTCCATTTGTTGTAGGTTCAAATAGCAATCTTAAACTTTAATGTTTTCATTAAGTTTGGCTTTACGATGTGCAATGAACCTTAGCATAGACTATTTTGTTAAAAAAAGGAAAAAGAGTGGGGAAGAGAGAAGTTTCCTAGATCTGCAACTAACTATGAATAGTGATCATGTAGGTTCTGCTATGGATAGCTCCCTTCAAACATAATTCCACTTAACCAAGAAATCTACAGTATCTTGAAATTTGTGCTATCTTCAAAGTTTAACATATATTTTACCATTCATCCACCATTTACATGCATGAATTATAAAGATAAATATTTAAAGAGCAGCTTCAAATTTCAGCCCATGCTAACTTTACAAGGCCATTTACCAGCAACAAACAACAAAAAGTATGGGATGGAAGGCATCAACACAGTATAAATTTCTACAATCATAGAAAAATGTGACTAAATTCTATCTAAGCACTTTGAATCTAACTAAAAAATCAATATAAATCTAACTAAAGCATCTAACAATGGAGATTGAACCATGAAACATGTGGAGAAATCAAAAAATACACCAAGTTAATATATTTTCATTATAAATTTTAGCAGCGTGTCTTTACAGTAACTCAACTCTCCTTGAAAATGAGAGGAGACCCCCTATTTATATCACCCTTGCTCAAAAAGCTAAATGAATTGACAAGATTGATTTTCATTATGTGGCCAAGATTCACTACAAAATAGGGTTTCACCTACCCCCAAATATATTACAATTTAAAATGACATTCTTGTCTTTTCCCTATTTTGTTCTTGTATGACAACATGGTAGCATTTTGTCTTTTGCTGACTACTCTTTCTACTGTACTTATTCCTTCAGGACCTCTTCACTGATAATAGGGCTACCCTCCTACTTCTTCAAAGATGCATATTCCATGAATTTTAGAATTACTAGCTGGAGTTTGTCAACTTCTATTATCTTAGACCATAGCATCTTATAACACCACTCTTTCAAGTTGTCCTCAAGCTTCTTCTAGTCTTCATCATACTTTGCAGCTTGATCTCAGAAAAGCTCCAACTAGAAGAAGGAACAGGTAGAAAAAGTCATGAAATCTATAGTTATTTCATTGTACATCTCATCCTCCATCCTTTTCTGGAAATAAGGATTTATTTTTTCTAGATCTATCTACATCTGGGAATGTCATATTCCATCATCAGCTTCAAATATTTGGTGCAGTCTACCCTAATTTCCTTGACCCATTCGATGTTTGGATCCACTTTATCCATTATTTGTTCCAATCTTTCCCTTCTATTACCAAAATCCTGCCTCCATACATCCACCAGCTAGTGGTCATCTCTTTTAAATGCGAGCTCCTTTTCCCATGTGGCCTTCTACAACTGGAGGATGGCCTTAATCTTCAAATAGGTGGAATAATATGTTGTAGGGAAGTCAGCACAAAGCTTGTTTGTGCCCTCCCAACATTGTTGTAGACCCAAGAATGTGTTGGCTATCTGAATAGCCCGATCGATACCCATGTTCCTGACGTGTAGGACATGTTAGAACCAACTCTCTATAGTCTTTTCCAAGTTATTTCTCTTCTCTAATTTTTCAATTTGTTCCTTGCGAACTAGTTGGGGTGGAGGCGCGAATGTGGTAGGTATGTCATCCACTAAAGACCATTGTTCATTTTAATATGTCAAGGTGGCCACCTGTGCTTTAAGTTCCTCCTTCAAGAACTTGTCCTATCATATCAGGTGCACCACTATATCCACTAACTCTTCAATATGTTCTACCTTTTTCTCTTTGGTAGTAGTTCCCAAGTTAATGGTGGAAATGTTATAGATTTAACCCTCCTGGCCTACCAATGGTGTTGCTATTTGTATCACTTGAGACCCGAAGGTATCCATTCTTACCTTGGATCTAACTTCAGGCTTCTTCTCCTTCCTGGTTGAGATTTGTGCTTAGGATAGGATAGCCTCTAGCCTCCCTCTTGGGTCCTTTGGTATAGGATTCTTCTTCTCAAGCTGCTTCACCAACCATTCAGACATGCTAGAATTTCCTTTCGTCGACTCTCAATCACCCTCGCCTTCCCTTGTTTGGACCTCCATTTGTTCCCCATGGTAATCCTTTCTTTCATTTGGGTGATATCTCCCTCTTCTTCATCAGAGTCTTGGGTGAATGTGAGGTATTTGATAGGAGGCCTAGTAGTCGATCTCTCTCAAGGACTTCCCTTTATCTCAACTTCTTTTTCCTTCATTTATTCATTTTTTTCATCCTTGTGCATGTATTCCTCATGTTGGTCTCCGTCAATGTCCACAATCTCCAACTTTTTTCCCCTTAAAGGGATTTCTACATCTTCCACTATCTTGTCACCCTCCTACTCTTCTCTAGGAGGTGACCTTTGTGTTTTTTCCTCATCATGTCTTAGCTACCTAGCCATTCCTTCTTCAAGATCATCATCAAAATTTCTACAATGACTCTACCATCGGCATCCTTCTCCTCATCTCCGCTCTCAGAAGATCTCGTTCCTTCCTCTTCATAGGCCACTCTGTCAATTTACCAGTGTTCATACTCTGGGTGTTCATGGTACTCGTTGGCCTCTTCTTTAATTTCCTTTGAGGCTTCTTGCTCCCATCTCTCCCCCTCCTTGAAAATTAACATTGTGGCCTCCATTGTTGGTGGTCCCATTGAAGGTTGTGAGGGTGTGACAATGGCGATGACCCATGCTAAGGAAGTTTGAATGGTGGGTTCCATGAATATATGGGAGAACTCAGAGGGGATATTTTGTATATGCCACAAGAAAGCATTGGCATTGTCGTTGCTACCAGTGGGAGGGATCTAGTAGGCAACATGGAAGCGAAGGAAGGTGGAGTAGTCATGGTGGAGGAAGATTCAACCACTATTATGGGCTCAACTAGGGGGAAGGTGTGAGATGGATTGAGATATCCATCATAGGAGGGGATCTGGTGATCATTGCTTGGGAGACAGATTCCAAGGTGGTCTCGATAGGGGGAGCTGAAAGAAGTTTTGGTTGATCCATTATGGCTTCCTCACCTGCCTGAATTGTAGGTTGTTCTACAACATTTCCTATTTACCTAGGCCTCTTGGAAGGTGAGTGTCCTATATCCTTTCTAGTGTACACTTTGGGATCTGGAGATTGCTTTGTTTCAATCCCTTTCCTCTTTTTTGACCTGGTGAGTGGAGGAGATTTGGATGTATCACTTGTTGAAGTTGTGGTGGTGACATCTTTGATGGTACTAGGTCCACTCTTCAGCCCTTCATATGTTAGGACCACTCCTTGTTGCTTTAGCTAAGCCACTTGTCTTTTAACCCATTCTTTAGTTTGGGCCACAATGGGTTTGGTTACGATGTTGAGGTCATTGACCACTTGTTCATCCCAATCAATTATGGGTAGTGGTAAGTTGGAGAGTGCATTATACCTAGGATCCATAACTATTCTTTCATCTTCCTCAACCTAATTTGTAATAGGGAATAGTTGCACCCTTCTTATGAAGTATGCACTCATCCTCATGTAGTGCTTGGCACACACCTCTTTGTCATCCTGACAATTTGCCTAGACATCCTCAACATGATGCAATTGGGCATACTCTGGTCCCAATGATTTTCTCTCATGCCCATATGGCTCCATCTATGGGCAAGTAGTGTGTAGTTGGAGGTGGTACTCCTACGATTCCTTCTCTGACTTCCCAGAACATTGGGAAGTTTGTAATTTATACATGCCTTGAACAAAGGTCAAGGGATCATAGATCCCTACCAAATGTTTGTTCCTAAGGATGGTGTACACATGTTGCAGCTATCAGGAGAGTTCCAATAGTATAATCTGGTCATTGAGGTACCAGGGCAGCTTGTTTTGTCTTTCAGTGAAACCATGGGCATAAATGTAGGTGAATTTGGGAAATTGTCAAAATAGGAAAGTGTACTGCTTTAGGAATGCACATGCACTGTGAGAGACCCTCCTCTCAAAATCCCCTCCTAGCAACTGGGTAATGTGGCCAATAAAGGCATCACTCACCCTGTAGTACTCCTTAAAGTTTCTAAATTGGAGCTGGGGATATCGGTCATAGGCTTTCAACTTCCATCCCGGCTCCTCTTCAGGCACCACAAATAGTCTGTTATACTGTCTTTGCTTCACCAGTGAATAGACCAGATAAGAGGTCATGTAGAATTTGGAGTTGTTTTTCATGTTCATAAAATACTCAAGGAAGCAGTTGCTAATGATGCATCCCTAGTTGAATGAGGCTTTCATGGTGACATCCTCATCCCCACAAAGGATTTTCTCAACAAAGTACACCATCCATTCCTGAAAAAATGTAGCAGAAGGATATGTAGTTGCCCCTGAGGGTCTTGCACCTCATTCCATATACCCTACAAGCATGAACATGGTGAGCACAATAATTTATAAAAGCATTAGCATTAGTCAAAATACCATGAACTAAATTCAATTAAACATCATGTGGTTATTGAAGTTAAACCATTTCCTTTTAGATACCCTTAGTTACTTTTAAGGGATTTTGGACAATCTAGGCCCACAGGAGAAGAATTCCTTGGTAGGATTGGTATTTGAAAGGGAAAATAGGTCGGAGCGATCTGGGTGATTTCTCCTATCTTCAATTTTTTTATGGTTCAAGGGGATTATTCTAAAGAGGGCCAAATTTGAGCATGTGTGTAGGCATTAGTTTTCAAATTTGAGGTCATTTAGGTCACTTTTGGGGCTCCTGGAGGTTTAGGCCCAGAAAGTTGTCTAGAGTTTGATGTTTCTAATGGTTTGGGAGAAATAGAGTTCTAGGGTCAGAACTCTAGGGTTTAGGGCCCAAGAGGTGCAAGGATAATTGATGCTTACTTCTTACTTAAGGCACTCAGGCTCGAAGTGGCGGGAAGCAGCCAAGGTTTTTCCGTTCAGGATGACAATCGTTAGACAAAAGTCTTGGAGGGAGCGACCTAACGGACCAGACCCAACACCAAGCTCAGGCGTTGGATTTTCTCATGAGTCTTCTATTGATGATTGGGACAGTTGTCCCCAAATGTCGGGAAGACATGCATACTTTTCCCTTTTAAATCCAGCAGAGATGAGACAAAATCCTAGAGGGTGGAGCCTGGCAAGGGCAAGGATGTTTAAAGTTCATCATTTTTTTCTCGTGAAAAAAGGTGATTCGAGACCTGAGACGTAGGAGGACATCAGTGCTTGACTGTTTGGGATGGAAAAGTTTCCATTGAAGGCCGCACACTAAAGTCCATGGACTAGGACCCGGCGATATGTTCGATTGGTTAGGTTTGCATGTTGAATGCTAGACAGCGAGAGGCAAGCCGGGCCCTAGAACTCAAGTGGATAGGGTCATCCCACTATTTCTGAATGATAGAAGCTTCATGGAGATCTGAACACAAAAGCCTGGGGTTTTGGGCCTACAAAGTAGAAATGGCGGTTGTGCTTCAAGTTTGTCAAAGTTTTCAAGTCCAATGACAAACGACCGATGGAGGTCTGCAGTGGTGGACCTAAGAGGGAATCCTACCATTTCAAAAGAAAATTTATGTTAAGAAGTTCTTAGTAGTGGCGAAAGGTCCCAGGCCTGAAGGGCACGAATTCCTTGCATGAAAAATAGTGGCAGTGAAGTCCAGTTCCAGATTTAGATTCAAGGGCATTTTGGAAATTTTTTGAGGATTTGAAGACATGGTTTTTAGGTGTTGGTTTTCCTTTATCAATTCAATGCATTTTTATCCCATGTTATTCATCATTTTAGGTGTTAAAATTATAAAAAACCCCTCAGGACAGCAAACAA
>VDFB02000017.1:4141146-4172775 GCA_007258455.2 Sequoia sempervirens | reverse complement strand
GGATTGAAACTCTTGGAACAGAGTTGAAGCAAGGTTTAGTTAATGATCCAAGCCAAAATAGAGCCTAGAAAGTGGTAGGTTCATGGTGGAAGGCAGAGTAAAGTCTTCTTGTTGTTTAGTGCAAGCAAACCTTGGAGTTATCATACACCATATTGGTATCAGAGCTTAGCTTGATTCAAGGCTTGTGATTGATGTTGCAGCCCACTGAGTCAGTAGGAGAGAATACACCAGAGGAAGGAACCATGGTGACAAATGCAGAGCTAGCTAAAAAGGTAGAAGAGCAAGAGGAAGACAACCGGTTGCTCAGAGAAAGGATATCTCAAATGGAGAAACTCTTGGATGAAGTCCATGAGACAGCAGATAATGTGAAGGACAAGATAAAGCAGAAGGAAGAGCAGGAAGCCAAGGAAAAAGAAGAGGATTTGGAGGAGGAAGCTCCAAAGCCTGACCCTGTTCTTTCTAAAGAACCCTTCCTAAAAGCATTGCAGGCCTTAAGTGGTAAAGCATTGGAAGGTGTGCCACTTTTCAGTGGACAAATGGACCCTGATTCAGTTGTAGACTAGATTGAGAGCATTGAAAATTACTTTGAGTGTGATGGCATAACAAAGGCCCAAAAGGTAAAGGTGGCCAAGTCAAGGTTGAGAGGAGCAGCTCTCACATGGTGGAAGTTTGTACAATCAAAAAGAGAGAAAGAAGGCAAAGGTCCTATAGTTTCATGGAGAGGAATGGTAACTAAGATAAGGCAGACCTATCTCCTTGATGATTATGAAGTCTAGTTGAATAGGAGAAGACACAATCTGAGGCAAAAAGACATGGATGTTCAAACATATACAGAGGAGTTTCAAAAATTATGCCTTAGATCAAAAGTGGTGGAAGATGAAAGCATTAGGCTAGCAAGGTACCTAAATGGACTCAAATGGTGTATACAAGAAGACATGAGTTTGGTAAACTTCAAAACAGTCTGCCAATGCTATCAAATGGCTTTGAAGATAGAGGAGAAAGGCAAAAAGAAACAAGAACAAAATACCAAAAGCAGAGGTAAAGGGAAAGACAGTAGAGGAGAAAGAGGAAGTTATAGTGGAAGAAGTTCAAAACCAAGAGCTCAAGGAGAAGTCAGATTTTCTGAACAGCAAGAAGGAAGCTCTAGTAGAGGTGGTAGAGGAAGAGGTTTCAGCTCCAAAGGAATAAGTGGTGGATGAGGAAGAGGCAGCTATTTCACCAACATGAAATGTTACCACTGCAACCAATTGGGACACCCGGCCTATAGATGTCCAGAGAAAGGTAGCACTTCTCATGGAGGAGATAAGAGGACTAATCTGATTCAAGATAAGACAGCTGCAACATATAAACAACCTGAGGTACCATTGAACTCAGAGGAAGGTGAGAATCTCATGATGAGGAGAACTTTGATCAAATAACCGATTAAAGAAGAGCCAAGCCAAAGGAGGTCCTTGTTTAGGATAAAATGTAAGATGATGGGGAAGGTGTGTAAGGTCATTATAGACTCAGGTTCTACTAACAATATTGTGTTAGAGGAGGCAGTCAGCAAGCTAAAGTTGACAAGGATACCTCACAACAATCCTTACAAGGTCACATGGCTCAATAAGGGTCAACATGTTTTGGTGAATGAACAAGCATGGGTGGAGTTGTCAATTGGAAAGTACAAAGACAAGGTTTTGTGTGATGTGTTACCTATGGATGCATGCCACTTGCCCCTAGGTAGACCATGACAATTTGACCGTCAAGCTGTGCATGATGGAGCAAAGAATTCATACACCTTCAAGAAAGACAATGTAACCTTCAAGATTCAGTCTTTGCTAGAAGATATAGAGGTGTAGACAACAGGTTCTAAACTACTCATAGCTGGTGAAAAAGAGTTCTTAAAAGCTTTGAAAGAAGGAGAACGAGTTGGCTATGCAGTGATGATCAAGCCAAGAGAGGTGAGCAAAGATAAAGCAGCTGAAAAGAAAGAGTTACCCAAGGAGATACAAGAATTGTTGCAGACCTATGAAGGGATTGTAAGTAGTGGTCAACTAGCAACATTACCTCCTAAAAGAGCCATAAGTCATAGGATAGACTTGATACTAGGAGCCACCCTTCCAAACCAAGTAGCTTACAAGATGACACCTCAACAAAATGAGGAAATAGCCAGGCAGATTCAAGAACTTCTTGACCAAGGTCTCATTAGGAAAAGCATTAGTCCATGTGCAGCACCCACTGTCTTAGCACCTAAAAAGGGAGGAGAATGGAGGCTTTGTACTAATTCTAGGGAAATAAATAGGATAACCATCAGGTATAGGTTCCCTATCCCTAGGATTTAAGATCTCATGGATTGTCTAGGTGAAGCTAGGTACTATACCAAGATAGATTTAAAGAGTGGTTATCACCAAATTAGGATACATGAGGGTGATGAGTGGAAAACAACCTTTAAAACCAATGAGGGTCTCTATGAGTGGCTAGTTATGCCATTTGGCTTGTCTAATGCCTCCTCCACATTCATGAGACTCATGAATGAAATCCTCAAAGACTACATTGGCAAGTTTGTATTAGTGTATCTTGATGATATACTAATCTATAGCAGAACCGGAGAAGAGCACCTCCAACATATTGAGTTGATTTTCAAGAAGCTGCAGGAGGAGAAGTTGATGATCAATCTGGAAAAGTGTGAGTTCATCAAAACAGAGCTAGTGTACCTTGGATTTGTGCTATCACATGGCAACTTGAAGATGGATAGCAGCAAGGTAGAAGCCATTCTCAATTGGCCTACTCCTAAGACAGCAACAAAGGTAAGAAGCTTCCATGGTCTTGCACAGTATTATAGAAAATTCATAAGACAGTTTAGTGCTATTTGTGCTCCTATGTTGGATACCATTAAAGGAGGAATGAAAACCAAGTTTGTATGGAATGAGCAAGATAACAAGAGTTTTGAGTTGCTGAAGGAAAAGATAGCTACCCAACCTGTTTTAGTGTTGCCAAGCTTTGAGAAGCTATTCACCATTGAATGTGATGCAAGCAATGTAGCTATTGGAGCTGTTCTCAGTCAAGAGGGCAGACCGGTGGCTTTTCATTCAAAGAAGCTAAGTGAAGCCAAGAAGAAGTATTCTTCTTATGACCTCGAGATGTATCCATTGGTCCAAGCTTTAAGGAAATGGAGGCACTACTTGCTTCCCAAGGAATTTATTGTGTATTCAGACAACCAAGCACTCAGTTTCCTAAATTCTCAAGAGAAGTTGAGTCACAGGCACATGAAGTGGGTGGAGTATTTGCAAGCTTACACCTTCAATATCAAGCACAAGAAAGGAGCTCTCAACAAAGTGGCTGATGCATTGAGCAAAAGAGTCCTCACAATTCAGGAAATTCAGTTGAAGAGCATGGGAATAGATCACTTCAAAGATCTATATGCAAATGATGAAGACTTTGCAGATATTTATAAGGTATGTCTTGAGTATAAGAATCATTTCCATAGCAAATATGTTGAATATACCTTGCAAAGTGATCTTTTTTTTAAAGGAAATCAGCTTTGTGTTCCTAGAGGTTCTATTAGGGAGAACTTGATACAAGAGAAACATAATGGTGCATTGAGTGGTCATTTTGGAATCATGAAAACTCAGGAACTAGTTCAAAGGTTTTACTATTGGCCAAGAATGAATTTAGATGTCAGAAGGTATGTGGAAAGTTGTGTGGTGTGTCAAAAGGCAAAAGGCACTTCTTCAAATGTAGGCCTATACCAGCCACTGCCTATCCCTTCTAGGCCATGGGAATGCTTGAGCATGGACTTTGTAGTTGGTTTACCCAAGACAAAGAAAGGAATGGACAATGTTTATGTGGTTGTAGACAGATTCAGCAAAATGGCTCACTTTGTGCCCTGCAAAACAACAAATGATGCCAGTCAAATAGCCTCTCTTTTCTTTAAGGAGATAGTAAGGATTCATGGATTACCAATCAGCATTGTATCAGACAGAGATGCTAAGTTTATGAGTCATTTTTGGAAGACTCTTTGGCAAAGAATGGGCACCAATCTATCCTTTGGATCTGCATACCATCCCCAAACTGATGGTCAAACCGAAGTTGTGAATAGGACACTTGGAAACCTCTTGAGATGCTTGACCAAGGAGTATGGTCAACAATGGGATCATATTATTGGGCAAGCTGAATATGCCTATAATGACACAGTAAATAGATCAACAGGGAAGAGTCCCTTTGAAATTGTTTATGGACTACACCCTACAGGTGTTTATGAGCTGAGAGAGTTGAAGGATGGAGTCAAGGGAAGTGGATATGCTGATGATTTTGCTTATGCAATGTAGGAGATTCATGAGATAGTCAGAAAAACCTTGGCAGAAAATACCATGAAGCATAAGATTAAGGTGGATGAGCATAGGAGAGAAGTCCAATTCAATGTGGGAGACTTAGTGATGGTCCATTTGAACAAGGCTAGATTGCAGAAGGGAGTTCCTCACAAGCTGAAAATGAAGAGGATAGGTCCCTATCCTATCTTAGAGAAGTATGGCAACAATGCTTTTAAGGTGCAATTGCCAGATGACAGTGGACTGTCCCCTATTTTTAATGTTGCAGATCTTGTGCACTGCAAAGGACCACCAATCAACGTGGATCAGACCTTTCATGAAGTCAGTCAAGATGTAGAAGAACTCAAACTGCCCTCCACTGCAGTTAAGCAAGCTGACAAGGTATTGGACACTAGAGTTTACAAGAGAACCAGGACCAAAGAATATAAAGAACACCTCATCCAAAGACATGGACAACCTGAGGCAGATGCAGTATGGATCAAGGAGGCAGACTTCAAGAAGTTGGGCATTGATCCCAACTTGCTCAATCCAATGATGGATTGAAGTTTTCTATTTTGGGGAGGATGGTGCAGGAGCACCTAGGCTAAACCCCAATTTGATTTGCTCAATTTTGGCTTGTACTGACCTTAGCCAAGTCAGGGATGTTGATGCATTTACTTTGGACCTTAGAAGGTCTTATTTGTGTGTTAAGTTAGTCACTAGGACTTAGGACATCCTAGTTTAATTATGTTGTTACATTTTGCTTTAAATTAGCTTTAGACAGCCTATGTTGCAATATGGGGCAGTAAATGTGTGCTAATCATATCCTTGTTGTTAGAAGATGCCAATGGACAGTTAGGAAGGTGTTTGATTCGTAATCAAGGTGTTAGAGGTCCAAAGATTCGGGATCATGGCATAATGGAAGTTGCAAAATGTTGTTGTAAAGTTGCATGGCAAGATTTGTGGAATTGCATGCAATTTAGTGATTGGAATCCCTTGAAATCAGGGGAAGTGGTCGAGAAACTACCCTTGAATGGTGGAAAAGGCATCAAAAGTAGTGTGTGGCTCGTAGAGAGCAGTTAGTTACATTGTAAACAAATTTTGTTGTGAAGAAATAGAAGACAGTTTGGCAATTTCTGAGTTTTCTAGAAAACCCCGTGTGTTTTTGAGAAACAGTGATATCAAAGGCATAATATCCACTGTTTTTGTATTGTCTTGGTGTACATTGGATAATCTGGAGTAATCTTCATCTTGTATACAGTTTGTTTAGTGTGGTTTTGTTGTTTCTAACTCATAGATTAGGTTGTAGTGTGTTAGTTTTTCTTGTTTTGAGCAGCAAGATTTGAAATGGCTTCCCCATAGACACTGACCACGGGATACTCCTGAGATTGGTTGAATATGGGAGGGAAGCCAGTGCATTGTACATATTTAGTGATAGGAAATCAAAAGAGCCAAGCAATGATTTTTAACTTCAAACCCTAGGCGAGCTGTGTCTGCCCGGTTAGAGGTTTGAGAGAGTAAAAGCTAAGAATTTAGGCAGGGGAATAGACTTTTATACGGAATCCATACGGTCTCAGAGAGGATTTAGTCACATTTTAATATGTTGAAAGGTTTGAGGCTTCAATCAATCCTTTGGAAGGAGATTTGCATCAAAGAACAGGGAAACCCTAGATATTAGGTCAATTAGCCCTCCTATCCAAGGTTATAGGAATCACCTGTACGGTACTGACAGAGACTTGACAACCTATGCAAGATTTAAAAGCCTGAAAAGGGTGTCAGGAAATGTGTTTTGTTTGCTAGGTTGTGTGGAGAAATTGGGCAGAAAAAGCCAAAGAGTGACTGGTAAGGGCTAGTAGAAACTAGGCCCTCTCAAGACAAAATCTAGGGATCGGTAAGAGTGAAGACAGTAGAACCTCCAAAATATATCCCATTGGTATTTAAATGCAAGGAAACAGAGTTCCTAACTCCCCTGTAAAGAGTTCAAGTCAGATGGTGAAGTTGGCATCTAGACTCTTATAGGTGTTGAGAGAGAAGTTACAAGTTCAAGAGGTGTTTGTTCTCCAAAGTTAAAGCACAAGGATTGAAACTCTTGGAACAGAGTTGAAGCAAGGTTTAGTTAATGATCCAAGCCAAAATAGAGCCTAGAAAGTGGTAGGTTCATGGTGGAAGGTAGAGTAAAGTCTTCTTGTTGTTTAGTGCAAGCAAACCTTGGAGTTATCATACACCATCTTGGAAGGTGATCCTCCTAAATGCTTTTTTGTGTACACTTTGGGATCTGGAGATTGCTCGGTTTCATACCCCTTTCCTCTTTTTTGACCTAGTGAGTGGAGGAGATTTGGATGGCCCGCTTGTTAAAGTTGTGGTGGTGACATCTTCAGTGGTAATAGGCTCACTCTTCAGCCCTTCGTATGTTAGGACCACTCCTTATTGCTTTAGTTGGGCCACTTGTCTTTTAACCCATTCTTCATTTCAGACCACGATGGGTTTGGTTACGATGTCGAGGTCATCGACCTCTTGTTCATCCTAGTCAATTGCGAGCAGTGGTAAGTTGGAGACTGCATTATACCTAGGATCCATAACTGTGCTTTCATCTTCCTCAACCTAATCTAGTATAGGAAACAGTTGCACCCTTCTTACAAAGTATGCACTCATCCTCATGTAGTGCCTAGCATGCACCTCTTTATCATCCTAGCAGTTTTCCCAAAAGTCCTCAACATGATGCAACTGGGTGTACTCTGGTCCCAACACTTTTCTCACATGCCCATACTGGTCCACCAATGGGTGAGTAGTGTGTAGTCAGAGGTGGTACTCTACTAATTCCTTCTTTGAGTTCCCAGCACACTAGGAAGTTTGAATTTTATACATTCCTTGACCAATAAGAGATCCCTGCCAAATGTTTGTTGTTGAGGATGGTGTGCACATGCTACAGCTATTTGGAGAGTTCCAATAGTATATTACAGTCATTGGGGTACCAGGGAAACTTGTTTGGTCTTTCAGTGAAACCCTAGGCACAAATGTAGGTGAATTTGGGAAATTATAGGAATGGGAAAGCGTACTACTTTAGGAATGCCTATGGGTTATGAGAGACCCTCCTATCAAAATCCCCTTCTAGCAACTGGATAATGTGACCAATAAAGGCATCATTCACCCTACAGTACTCCTTAAAGTTTTTGAATTGGAGTTGGGGATATCGGTCATAGGATTTGAGCTTTTGGCCTAGCTCCTCTTCAAGCGCCACAAATAGTCTATTATACTACCTTTGCTCCACCAATGAATAGACCAAATAAGAGGTCATGTAGAATTTGGACCTATTTGCACCACAAATAGTCTATTATACAAACAAACATCAAGTAACATGTAAATATCCATTGCAGACACACCGTGAAAGAAAATCACAGGGTAGCAGGGTGCTTGCAAGTGAGTGATGCTACTCCTTCCTTTCACCAAGACATACCAACCACACATTAGATAACATAGCATCATAGAATCACAACATCATCACATATAATATTAAAAAAAACCATAGAATAGGAAATTAATCTAACCACCACATAATGTATCATAAATCATCATAATAATGTCAAGTGCAGCAAACCAACCAAACTATGAATCCACACACAACTAAGTCAGTGAACTAATCACCATCACAAACCAGTAACAAACCAACACATAAAAGTATCAAAGAGTATCAAAGAGTATTAGCAAGATGGGGCTATTACACATACTACAATAATATGTCCAAGATAGAATTACATTCATTCAAATCATGCAGTTCAATTAAATTATGTTGATAAGATCCATCTAATAATACACAATAACGGTTCCTTTTTCCCACCCTTAGTTGTATTATCTGATATTTTAATTAATTTAGAAGAGGGGTTGGATCTATTGGCACAAAAATTGTAAGTATAAACGATGAAAGTGTACAAAATGAAAAAAAATTGACCTAGAACACCTTATTGATAAAGTTTGGATAGGGGTATTGAAGTATTCTTTGTACCATGAGTTTAATGAGAAATAAGACCTTATTTTATTTTTTTCTTTTGTGGATGATGTCTAAGAAAGGAAGAAGAAATTACTTCAATTTTTTATATGGGATATAAAAATAAAGAGAAGATACCCTAATTACAAGGGGTCATTTTTAGACGTGGGTATGTGCAAGATCATGATGGGCCAAAAAGTGGCAATATGATGGGTATGTGGCTGACGACTATTTTTTTACCCAAAATTGATGAAACGAGAAGGGTTTTTAAAGGATATTCTCAGCTTTCCACCGATATAAATTATTTTTTACTTTGAATTTAATAAGTAATTAGTATTCATTTTCTATTCAAATTATGACTAAAGGATATTCTCAGCTTTCCACCAATATAAATTATTTTTTACTTTGAATTTAATAAGTAATTATTATTCATTTTCTATTCAAATTACTACTAAAGTCCTGATTGATATGCTGATTGAAAAACATCTATAGCTTTGAAACGGTATCACATTTTTTGAATCCAAAAAATGTGTCACATTCTATGCTTTCGATAATATAGGGTTAAAAAATAAAAATTTAATTTCATGAGGTTTTGACGAAGTTCAGGTGGTCATACATACAAGTTTTTATATTTTGTAAAAATTTGTAATGAAAAATTTATAATTAATTATTTACTTGGAAAAGAATTACAAAAAAATATGCATCACATCAACGCATGATTCCTCTACTTATATCTAAAATATTATAAAAAAATATTATCATTTTATTGTGGTTAGGGGGGTCAGATGGACACCTACTTATTTTTTCACTAAAATTTAAGAAGCACTGCATTGAAATTTCAAATTTTCACCAAATATATTTTTTTCAAAAAAACCTAGTAGTTTAGAAACTACATTCAATTTGCTATAGATTCTATTCTTACATATTTTTGAAATAATATAGATAATTTATTCAAATTTCTATGTCAAATTGCCTAACTCTGATTTTTTTGAATTTTTTGCCACTTAAGGGCATGTTTTTTCCCTGATGATCCTGCACATACCCATGTTAAAAACACCATTATTAGAATGCTAAATATGTCTTGTAATCTTGAGACATGTGGTTTTCAACCACTCGTGTGGTTTTTATAGCTCTTCCCACTAAAAACAAAATCAATAATTTAACTACAATGAATCCACAGACCAGATTTTTCTTCCAACACAAAAATAAATAAATAGGCATACAATTTTAATTCCCATGATAGATTGATTTCCATTTCAAACTAAAAATATCATATCTATATTTATTGAAGGAAGTCAGAAGGTTCCTCACTAATTTTCTACATAATATTTAAAAGTTTAACCACACAAATTTTTAATCACAAAAACCTCTTTCAAACATATAGAGGAATTGTTTTACAATCATGGCAGACAAATTTTGTTTACAAAACAATAAATCAAAGGAAATAATAATTTTAAAGCAAACTCGAGTATTTCATTCAATGTAGAATCCAAACAAAATATATTTCTTCTTCTTTGCAAGTAGAATCCCCTCTGTAGCTTCTTCTCAATTTCTTGCCTTTAGCTTAATTTTAGAACCAGTAATTTTCTTCTTTTCTTATAGAACATTTTTTTACCAAGAAGCACAAAAAACCTGTTTTCCTTTTCTTTTTTAGACCAAATCCCAGAAAAAAACCATTGTGTGTGTAAAAATTCCTCACAATAATAAAATAAAATAAAATAAAATAAATCTCTTCTTTTTTTTCCTTAAAAATCCTCAACATTCATTGGTTCTTTTTTTTCTTTTAAAAGCTCACACTTATCTCGAAATTTTCATTAAAATTTAATTATTTTCACATGATATTATCCTCACAAGATATTCTGTTATGATTTTCTAATTTAATATCAGGAAAAATATCATATATAATTATCACCATCGTTATTTATTTAAATTAATTACTTACACTTTTAATTTACAATATTTAAATTCCAAATTACAATTACTCACAATTAATCATATCCACAAAATAACATTAATCTATCCCATATAAAGTAAAGATAAATTAAATGACAACTAACCATAATAAAATAAATAAACCACAATACAGAGACAAGGATGAAGCTTGTAATGCCCCGCCACGCAACCCTAGGGGAAGTTGCAATTTACGGCACAAACAAACTATTTTTTTTTTTAAAGAACAATTAACATGCAAGTCACTAGCCATTGCCAGCCAATCCCTTAAGGTTATGAGACTGAGTTACTTAAACCCAAAAACGAAACATGAATTATAACCATAATATTTAATTACATAAAGAATCGAGAACACATACATTCCAAATAAGATTAATTACATCAAGAATAATAAATACCACATGATTTCAATAATGATTACATAGCAATAAGGTTACAACACTCATTCCCCAAATGAGATAAATCCAATAAGCATGATTACAGATTACAACTTCCACCTCTATAAAAATGAGGGTAATGAAATACAATATACAACTAAAAAGAATAAAGCATGAAACAAAACTGGATCCCACGAGCTCTCCAACTGGAAGTCTCATCCACATGAACAAGGAGAAAAACCAGCGGATAAAGGTGCACATTCCACCCAACCATGTGATACTCAAAGGCTCACCCCCCGTGCTAGGAGATAGTAATCAAGAATTCCTATACAAGACCATCTACCACTAGACACAGGCTAAAATAGAACTAAACTAAAAAGGATACAAGTACAACATCACTTAACACAAAGGTTACAATGCTTACAGAGAACAAGGATCATCTACGCAGTACAACAAACTGACTTCTAGTTGACATAGTGAGAGTGTCACATGACATTTGCTATGAGTTACCCAAGCTCAGCTATCCTAGGCTACCGGACACCCATCTTGGGTTACCCTAGCTCAACTCTACCAGCCACCAGATCCTCATACAAACTGTGCTTCTCATCTCATCTCAACCCTTAAAAGTGAATGAGTCATGAGAGAGGCATTTCTTATCTTAATTAGTCTGAGAATTTTTCATTAATTATTTTTAAGTTATCACTTATTTAGAACCCTATGTGAGTTACCCTGGCGCCCCTTTGTGTGTCGGACCCCCACAAAGAGCCATTTTCCTATCGACAACATTCACGGTATAAACCACAATGGGTAAGTAGATAAGGAAACCTCTCCAATCCAAGAAGGAAACAATCAAAGAAAACTCCCTCCAAACACTGGAGGAAACAAAGATACATAATCACTCCTTCCAAGGAGGAACATACCACATAAGCCACTCCTAATCCAAGGAGGCACAAATCCTCGTTTGTGGAAATCGGGTACAACAACATAATACCTCTATATGCACTACCCAATGAAATACAAATGGTTGACATTGTAATACGACAACCCCTATCCTCTAGGAACCTCCAGAAAACTTACATAAACAAATCACCCCATTTTCCCAACACGACAATGAGAGAAAGCACAAAACGAAAAAACACTTTTGGCAATTAAATAACCTACTTTAGGATTTCCTAAATCCAAACAACGCAAAGTTATATTGCATGTAACCATGAAAATAATTAACATTATTACAAACACTCAAGAGTAAATAGATTACATGAATAACATCGAGGAATTTAAATCTAACCATTTAATTCCATGCTTTCCCGATTATACATAGTAATCAAACCAAAATTTTAAATAAAGTCATTTGATTGAAAAACAATCAACTCTTAAAATAAATCATTTGATTATCTAAAATCCTCCTTTGAAATAAAACATTTCATTATCATAACAATCTCTCAGCTATTCTCATACAATAACCTTTTTAATAAACATATTTAAATATAAATATATATATCAACATAAATATCTAATTACATATATATATATAATATATATATATATATATAACTATTATTTAAATATATATATATAAATAATAATTTAAAATCTCATTATTTAACATATATAATAAAAATATATATTAAATAATAACAACATATTCATTTAAATTAATATATTAAATATATAATATTTTATATAATATATATAATATTATATATTATATATATTATATAAAATATAAAATAAAATAAACTACAAAAAAAATTTAAATAAATAAAATGAAAATTAAAAAAAAAACTTAAAAGCAAAAGCCAAAGCTTTGCTTTGGCCGCAGCCCCCAAGGGAGAGGGGACGCAGCCATAGGCTACGTCCATCCTCCCTATGGAGGTCGGCGCTGCCTATGGTAGTGCCCTCCCCACACAGTGGGGAGCGCTACCATAGCAGCAGCGCCCCTCCATGGGGTGGTTGTGGCCTCCCCCCCACAAACAAAAATTTATTATTATTTATATCTATATATATATATATACAAATACTTTCAAAACAAAAAAAATTAAAATACAAAACTCTTTTCTATTCTGGTAATATCCAGAACCACATGGACAAATTTATTCATATATTTTCTTTCTAAAAAGAAGGAAGAACCTAGGACTTTATATGCCAAAACATATATATATATATATATATATATATATATATATATATATATATATATATATATATATATATATATATATATTTGGGCAAATGCACAACAAAATTTTGCAATAGAAATAAATTTGTCAACACAACTTCTTGATTAAGTTTTCAGTCTGAAATGCAATTTTTTTTTTATTTCATTTCAATTTTCCATTGTATGATTCTTGTTTTGATTTTCTCTCCTAAATCCAACAGAAATTTGAAAGTTTTGAAACCATTTCACATGGGTTTTCTTTGAATCTAAATAGCATTTTTAAAGATTTTACCAACAGCTAAATGAAAATTTGAAACTTATTTCAAAATGAAAACATAAATAAAGGAGGAGCCTGGTTTCTTTCTCCACAAATAGAAGGATTCAAATGGTGCTTTCAGATCTTTTTCCAGCCCACTAAGAAATCCCCTTGCTTCTTCAAGATTTCAAGAAGAAAATCCAAACCCTTGCTCCTCCTTTCTTCCACAATTTCCAAATTGAAAAAAAAAATGAAATAGCAATTTTTTCCAAATAGAGCTTCCCCAATTTTTGGTCAAACCCCTAAAAATATCCCACCCACTAAATTTATTGAACATTTGCAGGATATTTTCATTTTTTAAAAATTTAAAACAATTTTACTTTCTATTTTTGAAATCCCATGCATTTTAAAAATTTCTTACAAAATAAAAGCATTTCAAAGATGCAAAGAATTTATTTAATCTAAAATTTCAAAAAGTGAAATTAAAATACTTTTTCATTTTTATTTTAATTTAAATCTAAATATCCCATAAAGCCAAAACAACTAACTTAAATCATTTTATCCCCATTAATCTAATTAGTCAATAAACTAAATCTAATTTTATTAATTAAATCAAATTAATCAATAAACTAAATAACAATTTGATGAGGGAGCAAACCCAAGACACAGAAATAATGCACACAACTTAGAAAACTTTATTATTATTCAATAATGAAAATATTACATGCAGAGGATCCCAAATCCTCAAGCTCTGCAATACATGCAAGCTACAGAAAATTACAGAAATTTCAGAAAACTACCCAAATTCCCCTTTCGTAACATGCGAGCTCTCTTTCCCAAGAAGCTCTCCAAAAATTAGAAAATAGCCCCTTTTCAATTTGGAGCCAAAAAAAACATCCGAGTTATGAGTTTTGGTGGTCTGACACCAAAATTACAATTTGAAATTCAAATTTAAATTCACATTCGAAAATATGCACCAACTTCTGGAAGCCATAACTTTTAATCCAACCGTCGGATCTTCAATGATAATACCTTTTCAAAAAGCTCTCGAAAAAACTATTTTCCACAAAATAGGCCTATGACAAACTACTTTGGGATTTTTGCAAATTTTCGGGCCCATCCGAAACTATTTAGTGCCTCAAACTAGACTTGAAAGGTTTTTCAGGGCAAAAAGAAAAAACTGGAACTTGAATAACTTTCAAACCGTGAATGATCTTGACCTGAATCTTTCGCCAAACTGCTCCTTTTTTCTATCCCAAACCTTCCCATAAATTTATGTCTTCCCACGCCTTCAAATTCACACCTGCTAAAAATAGCAATTGAGCAAAAGAAAGTATAAAAGTAGTTCTGAAAGTTGGAAACTCTTATTCGACGAAAAGGGTATCCAGAAATACAAAAACATCTACAAAAAGAAAATAACAGGAACATAAATGGAAAAAATCTTTTTGGGTGATGCAAGATTGCCCTCACATCACTGGATGCTCCTGCATCACAATTTTAACATTGCAACCAGATACATTTAAACATCATTTTGACTACACCTGCCATTTAATAACCTTTATAATATGAAATTAAATAAATACTCAAGGTGAAATGGACCAAATTAAAACAACTAACCCAACAACAACCCGATGACACACTATGACTAGAGTGACGACTTGGCACGGAAAACCTAGCTACTATCTCCCAATCGATTATTGTTGGTCACTAGACATGCTCAAACCTGTGAACCAGGTGGAGTTGATGTCATGTACCTGTCAACCTACAAACAAAGAGTACATCAAAGATGCATATATATAATATGATCAAACACACTGTGAAGAGGAAATCTTGGATTCATAGGGCACTTGCAAGCGAGTGATACAATCCCGTCCCCTTCACCAATACAAAATACTAATTGACGATTCTAACATCCATTGACATGATCATAAGCATAAAATATCATTAAATCAAATATCTTCTAAGTTAATCCAAAGCATGCCAAAAAGATAACATCAGAGTAAAATACCATCACAGTATAATATAACATACACATTGCTAAACAATTCATGATCAAATAGTAACCAAGTTCCAAAGTCACATCATAAACATATCAAAGCATTACAAAGAAAACATTGCTGATCCAAACATCCAAAATAGAGGGGTGTTACAAAGCCAAACCACTGACACAACAAGACTCACAATGGGATGATGGACTTGGGATGGGGACACTTCCTTATTAACTCCCTTTTTCAACATCGTACCTGTTGGGTTAATTTAATGATCGCCCTGTCCTGCCAAAATAGATGGAATTGAGACTTTATTCCTGCAAATCTTGCATACAAACAAATGTCAAGTAACATGTAAATCTCCATTGTAGACACACCGTGAAAGGAAATCGTAGGGTAGCAAGGCACTTGCAAGTGAGTGATGCTACTCTGTCCTTTCACCAAGACTTACCAACCATACATCAGATAACAGAGCATCATAGAATCACAACATCATCTCATATAATATTAAAGAAAACAATAGCATAGGAAATTAATCTAACCACCACATAATGTATCATAAATCATCATAATAATGTCAAGTGCAGCAAACCAACCAAACTATGAATCCACACACAACTAAGTTGGTGAACTAATGATGAGGGAGCAAACCCGAGACACAAAATAACACTAAAAAAATAGAGAATAATATTTTATTCCAAAATATGGAGCTATTACATGCAGAGGATCTCAAATCCTTGAGCTCTATGATACATGCAAAATTATAGAAGTTTCAGAAAAATTACAAAATTACAGAAAATCCCCTTTTTGCAGCATGTGAACTCTTTCCCCAAAAAGTTCTGATGCAAGGAGGGGTTATCCCTTCTGAAACCGCAAATTCAAATCACTTAAATTATTTGAATTAAGTATAAAATAACTTAGAAAAGAGGAACAAGGCAGAAATTTTGCAAACAAATTTCCAAATTCTTTATTCAAAACTCTCTTGCAAACATCAAAGTATCTTCTCCATTAAGGAAATACAAAGATTGCAGCCTCTTGTAATGATAAACACATATTAAAAAAATAAGATTAAAATCTGATCTCAAAAACAAGTCACAACCAATACAAACTATTTATTCAACTTCTTTAGTTCACTTCAATCTACAACCTTTATCATGCAAACTCCAATCTACAAATTGTATCCATCTTCAACAATGGATTCCATGATCCATTTTTCTGTCACACACCTTCAAACCTGCAATAAAACATTTGTGATGGAAATATTCATCACATACAAATCCCTTCTAATTCACTTCTACCCAAATCCTTGTAGAAATTAGCTTCTCTCACCATTCCTGCTGAGTGACTCCTTCCAAAAATTGTCAAATCTTCCCTTTTATGCTAAATCTCCATTTTTTTCCTGTAGCTTCCATTTAAATGTCCCAACATGATAAAAATGTCATTAATGAAATTACAATAAAATATAAATGCTAAAAAGCATTATCAAATCCACCTCCTTGAAATTTCCAAGAATAACAAACTTGGAAGATTCCAACTCCTAGAAAAATAGGGACCCAATTAGAAAAGTCACTGCCAACTCAACTTGGGCACTCAAGATCTCCGCTATTCAGATTTATGAGGATTTAATTGATTTTTAAAAATTTGTAACTCCCCTAAAAAATCCATTCCAAGATTGCCTTTTTTTTTTTATAGCTCAAGTTCAACACTGCCACCTAGACAATCTCCACTCCAAAATTTAGCAATATTCAAATAAAAGACCAATTATTTATTACAATTTTTGGACTAATATTTTAATTTATTTCTCCAACTAAATAATTATAAAACCTTAGGAAAATACAAAATTAAAATATTTATTTTTGTTTGATGTTGATTGCCTATGCACCTAGATGCTCCTGCATCAACTAATCACCATCACAAACCAGTAAAAAACCAACACATAAAAGTATCAAAGAGTATCAAAGAGTATCGGCAACATGAGGGTATTATACATACTACAATAAGATGTCCAAGATATAACTACATTCATTCAAATCATGCAGTTCAATTAAATTATGTTGATAAGATCCATCTAATAATACACAATAAGGGTTCCTTTTTCCCACCCTTAGTTTTATTATCTAATATTTTAATTAATTCATAAGAGGGGTTGGATGTATTGGCACAAAAATTGTAAGTATAATAGATGAAAGTGTACAAAATGAACAATTTTTTACCTAGAACACCTTATTGATAAAGTTTGGAGAGGGGTATTGAAGTATTCTTTGTACTATTAGTTTAATGAGAAATAAGACCTTATTTTATTTTTTTCTTCTGTGGATGAAGTCAAAGAAAGGAAGAAGAAATAACTTCAATTTTTTACATGGGAAATAAAAATAAAGAGAAGATACCCTAATTAAAAGGGGGCATTTTTAGAAGTTAAAAACCCCATCATTAGAATGCAAAATATGTATTGATTTCCACTTCAAACTAAAAATATCATATCTAGATTTATTGAAGGAAATCAAAAGGTTCCTCGCTAATTTTCTACCTAAGATTTATAGGTTTAACCCCACAAATTTTCAAGCACAAAAACCTCTTTCAAACATATAGAGAAATTGATTTTCAATGAAGGTAGACAAATTTTGTTTACAAAACAATAAATCAAAGGAAATAAGATTTTTAAAGGAAACTGGAGTCCTTCGTTCGATGTAGAATCCAAACACAATAGCTTCCTTCTTCTTTACAAGTAGAATCCCCTCTATAGCTTCTTCTCAATTTCCTGCCTTCAACTAACTTCAGAACCAATCATTTTCTTCTTTTCTTATAGAACATTTTTTTACCAAGAAGCACAAAAATCCTATTTTTCTTTTCCTTTTCAAACCAAATCACAAAAAAACCATTGTGTGTGTAAAAATTCCTCACAATAATTAAATAAAATAAAATAAAGCTCTTCTTTTTTTTCCTCAAAACTCCTCAGCATTCATTGGTTCTTTTCTTTCATTTAAAAGCTCACACTCATCTCACAATTTTCATTAAAATTTAATTATTTTCACATGATATTATCCTCACAGGATATTCTCTTCTGATTTTCTAATTTAATATCAGGAAAAAGATCATATATAATTATCACCAACATTATTTATTTAAATTAATTACTTACACTTTTAATTAACTAAATAACTTTTAAGTTACAATATTTAAATTCCAAATTACAATTACTCACAATTAATCATATCCAAAAAATATCATTAATCTATCCCATATAAAGTAAAGAAAGATTAAATGGCAACTAACCATAATAAAATAAATAAACAGCCACAATAAAGAGACAAGGACGAAGCCAAAACCCTAACACAACAAGACTCACAATGGGATGATGGACTTGGGACGGGGAGACTTCCTTATCAACTCCCTTTTTCAACATTGTACCTATTGGGTAAATTAATGTTCACCCTGTCCTGCCGAAATAGATGGAATCGAGACTTTATTCTTGCAAATTTTGCATACAAACAAACATCAAGTAACATGTAAATATCCATTGCAGACACACTGTGAAAGGAAATCACAAGGTAGCAGGGCGCTTGCAAGCAAGTTATGCTACTCTGTCCTTTCACCAAGACTTACCAACCACACATCAAACAACATAGCATCATATAATCACAACATCATCACATATAATATTAAAGAAAACCATATTATAGGAAATTAATCTAACCACCACATAATGTATCATAAATCATCATAATAATGTCAAGTGCAGAAAACCAGCCAAACTATGAATCCACACACAACTAAGTCAGTGAACTAATCACCATCACAAACCAGTAACAAACCAACACATAAAAGTATCAAAGAGTATCAACAACATGGGGGTATTACACATACTACAATAATATATCCAGGATAGAACTACATTCATTCAAATCATGTAGTTCAATTAAATTATGTTGATAAGATCCATCTAATAATATACAATAAGGGTTCCTTTTTCCCACCCTTAGTTGTATTATCTGATAGTTTAATTAATTCATAAGAGGGGTTGGATCTATTGGCGAAACAATTGTAAGTATAAAAGATGAAAGTGTACAAAATGAATAATTTTTGACCTAGAACACCTTCGTGATAAAGTTTGGAGAGGGGTATTGAAGTATTCTTTGTACCATGAGTTTAATGAGAAATAAGACCTTATTATATTTTTTTCTTCTGTGGATGAAGTCCAAGAAAGGAAGAAGAAATGACTTCAATTTTTTATATGAGAAATAAAAATAAAGAGAAGATACCCTAATTACAAAGAGGAATTTTTAGAAGTTAAAAACCCCATCATGAGAATGCAAAATATGTCATGTAATCTTGATACATGTGGTTTTCAACCACTCATACTAGTTAGGGGATCAAATACAGAAGGAATGCTCAATCAAGAATAGAAGGACGAATAACCAATTCAAAAACTATAGGTGGTGAAGGATAGAGATGTAGAAGTTTGTCTTCCTCAATTAGGAAAAAGTAAACAAAGAAGAGTTAAAATTTTGGTTGATTAATCTTTACATTATTCCATGATAGAGGAAGTTGGAAAGAACATCATTCACATTAAAGAACTAAAAAAACTCATTGCTTCTCCCAAATGGTGAGGTGACTACCAAGAAGGATGCCACATAGATAGTTTTAGGTGAAAGGGTTTCCTTTCACTCAAAAACCATTTATTCAAAAACTTACATACTAATTGAGTTGCATTTTAAAGTGACAAATGGAAAAATCTTGTTTTGTTGGTCAAAAATATTTAGTTGGTCAAAAGTGTGACACAGATTTGTGCTTTTACCCACATATAATTCATAGTTGAAAATTGTTAGGATTAAGTTTTCATTAAACAAGTGTCAATCCTATATATATTTAATGTGTATTTGACACTCTTGGGATCTATGCATGAGTTCCTAGAATGTGATTAGATAAATTATTTGTAAATTATATTATCCTTAATCATTTCAAATAAAGAGTAATAAAGATTATATCTATAAGCATAGAGTAGATCCATCCATTAAATAAATATGACAATTGTGTGATTAATTTTTCAATCATATAAGTTATCTAAGATAATAGAACATGCTTTCACATATTCAAAAATATTCATCTAAGCATAAATAATGTTGCTCCATATTTGGTGAATCCAAACCCAATGGCTACTAATTTTTTCAATTAAGTACTTTCACTATTTTATGTTTTTTTGAAACATATTTTTATTTTATAATTTCCAATTTCACTAACAGATGATTGGGTCATCTATTTTTTGGTTAGGTCATTTTTCTAGTGTCTTTTCTAAGCTTTTTTTTTTTTTGTAGCCTTCAATCTTTTTGCAATTGGGCCAACACCCTAGTTATCTTGCTTTATCTATCAAAAACATCTATCAAATACAATAATTCTCAAAAAATTATATTATTTATTAACTAGTTGTATATTTATGTTAGATATATATTATTCTCCCTCTTAGGGTAACAAAGGGTTGTTTGTTCTCCTTTTCAATATATCAAAAAAACATACATATAAATTTTGGCTCATAAAAAAGTGTATTTGAAGAGAAATAGTGTAGGATAAGTTGTAGAAAACATTGTTAGATAAGTAGGGTGGATTATCAAATTTTATTTCTGATTGAGTGTGAATAGCTATATTTTACATAAGTGCATAGCCAAAAGAATTCAGCAATGACATGGAGAGGGATTTCTTGGTCAATTGAGTTATCAAAAAGCTTGTTAATTTTTAACATGTGACCCTACTTTCCCCTAATAAATGGTGTATGATCTTTGTAAGTAACTCATTTTGGAATCCCTTTATGTCTCAAAATGCCACTAACATTGTAGCAATATCAATAGAATCTCAAACAATAAACCATTTTATAGAACATTGCACCCTCTAGATTACCCATCTAAATATCAGTAGAGTAAAGAAATGGAGCTAAGAAAGATAGTGCTTCATAATTTAGCTATGTATTTATTGTTATATTGATATAATAAATATGTAGTTAAATCTAGAATCACTATCTTTCACTATGACTATAGAAATATCATGTCTCTTCTACATGAAGTTGTCTGAAAATTTAAGGTAAGTGCAATACAATTTTTGTATGTCCCAAAATTCAAGGCATGTTTGATTAACCACTTTCCACAAAAGTGATATGTTATTGGCATGATTATTAGATGGGAGTAATGAAGATGACTAAAGTCATCTTGGTCAAATTGTCTCCACCTAATGACCAATTCAATTGCTGGCGAATAAAACCCTTGTCACCTATTTTTATGTTCATTTGCAAACTTTCATTATGATTTGGTTGGACACCTTCAAACCATTCTACTTTGAAATGCCTTGAATTTGCACTACAAGATGTTATTTTGACACTAACTGGATTTCAAACTAGGTGTTCTTCAATTTCATTTCAATTTCTTTCTTTTTTTAAATATATTAAGAAAAACTAAGAAAGAGTGATGACTTTGTTTATAACTTATGCACAATTTATACATTATGATACTTTTTAACTTGTATAATTAGTAAATGTAAAAAATCATTACAAAAAATAATTTTCAAAACATATAAAATAGAATAACATGATTAGATAATGCACTTAGCAGAACACTTCATAACCTAATATAAACAACCTAAAAATCATCAAATAGTTTATGCACCATATAATTAAGCACGCAATCCATGTGTCAACTAGAGCACATACTGATTCTACTTGTCAATAGATATTAACATAAAATATCACATCCTTCATAGAAATAACCTAATAATCCATTATATAATTTATCACATTCGTATTCCTTCCTCCTTTTTAGGAGGAAACTTCGATGTTCCATGAATTTTTCGCTTTACTTCGCTTTATTTATATTGGAAGAAACTACCATGTTTGGGGAATGTTTAAAGGCAACCAAAGTAATAATGGTAGCATCTTTTACTTTTTATATTCCTTCCTTCTTAGTTGGAAAGACTGATATGTCCGTTGATGAACAGGGACAACTGCTTTAAAAGAGAGGACAGAGAATTTTCAAAGATTCTTTTCTTCATTTTTTTATAGAAATAAAAGAGATTGTTTATACATTAATTAATGATTTTTTCTTATAATGTGAATGAGTAGATATTATGAAAGAGTAAATTAGAATATGGAAAGTAAAAAGTTCTTGGTTGCATCATAATATTTGTTAGGTTTGAGGTGGAAAGACAAAAATTTAAAAAATCTTACTTCCATCTTAATTTATGATTGAATTCATGTGGAAGACAGCTTTAAATCCAAGTTAAAGAAAAAGAATACAAAAGTATAAATCAATTTTTTTAAGCCTTCATTCTAGTTATTGACTTTGTATCTAAGGATAGAAATTTAAGTTCAAATAAAAGAATGGACAATAAGTAAGAATAATTTCATGCAGGTGAAAAAATGTAAATTTCATGATAATTAATATTTTATTTCATACTAAAGAACACAATGAAATATATCATAATAGTGAACTAAAATATTATGGAAAATATGTTAGTAACATCTTAATGAATTCCTAATAGTAATATTGAACTTCATTTTCATTAATAGTTTTTTAATCAATTGAAGGTTTCCAATTATACCTTATTTATCAAACATTAAATTGTAATTTTATTATTGTTTAATTCAAAATCACATAACCATGACAATTCTCGTTTGGATGTGTCTATATGTATATAAATAAAATATTAATGGATGCAAGTTCAAAGATTCATTATTTAAAATGTGGTTATCATAGCCATATAACTTAAATTTCATATATGTGTATGTGTATGTATGTATGTATGTGTATGTATATATATGTACATATATACATATACATATACATATAAATATACGATCCTAGGAAACTGTAAAAAAATCACTGTGAGAAAAACATGACACATTCACTTCAAAGAAACTTCACCACCAGCCGTGGAAAATTAAATTCATCCTAGAAAATTTACCTCATGCCAAATTCACTTCAAAGAAAATTCACCACTAGTCATGGGAAATTAAATTTATCGCATTAAAAATTTGCGATTAATTATTAGTGGAGGTGAATTGCTGGTGGTAAATTTTCCTTGAGATGGTGAATTGTTCCATGTTGAATTTGCCTAATGCCTACATATACATAAACATAAACATATACATATTCATATTCATATTCATATATTCATATATATACATATACATACACATACACATAATATAGAATATTTAAAGTTATGTAATTTTCTTGTTATAGATAAATATTAATAAGATAATTAAATTAAATGAAATCAGAAGTTACAAGAGAATACATCAGATGGCTGCAATCAAACTATAAGACAACAGCATTATACTCCCACTTTATGCAAAAGAAAGCGCATCAACAAACAGTATAAGAATAGTTATGAATCTGGAGGAGCTCTTTGAGATATAATCAGTATTCATTGATAAATACATTTAAAATTGCAAATACCCAGAGCTGCGTAAATTTCCTTGCCAGAAATATTGTACGAAAGGTGTGCTTTAAAGAATTGCTTACAGTTGAAGAGACCAGATTTGATCGAATGCTTGAAAAGAGGTTTACGAATTCATATTCCTTCCTTCCTCCTTTTTAGCTTTAATTATACTGGAAGAAACTTCTGAAAATTGCAAATACCCAGAGCTGCGTAAATTTCCTTGCCAGAAATATATGTACGAAAGATGTGCTTTAAAGAATTGCTTACAGTTGAAGAGACCAGATTTGATCGAATGCTTGAAAAGAGGTTTACGAATTCATATTCCTTCCTTCCTCCTTTTTAGCTTTAATTATACTGGAAGAAACTTCGATGATTCAGAATTTTTAAAGGCAAATGAGGTAATAATTACAGTCAATGGTGGCATTTGTTACTTTTTATATTCCTTCCTTCTTAGTTGGAAAGACTGATATGTCTCTTGATGAAGAGGGGCAATTGCTTTAAAAGAAATGACTCAGAATTTCAAAAGACATCGATGCAATCATATCTTATCATAAAAGAAGAGAATCATTTTTTTTATATGCTCAGAATTTTTAAAGGTAACTGAAGTAATAATTACGATGTCAATGTTGGCATTTTTTTCTTTTTATATTCTTTCCTTCTTAGTTGGAAAGACTGGTATGCTCGTTCATCAATAGGCAAGGACAATTGCTTTAAAAGAAAGGACTTAGAATTTCAAAACATATCAATTGAATAATTATAAATATGTTATAATCGTTTATATTATGATAAAGAAAACCAGAATATTTTTTTTTGAAATAAAAGAGATTGTTTGCATTTTAATTAATGTTTTTTGGCATCTAGTAAATTCACCGCCAGGAATTCATTGACGGAAAATTCACAGTCAATATAATGAATCTCTTTTCATTTGTAACCACTTTATAAAACTTATTACTATATTACTATATTAATATATATTATACTCTATATTTAATTAATGTTTTTTGGCATCTGGTAAATTCACAGCCAACAATTCTTTTTTTTCCTGAAAAGCAAGAATTTCATCTATATTATCTCTTTATTATGGTTAGGGTGGTCAGACAGACACCTACTTCTTATTTTTTCCCTAGAATTTAATACTACTACATTGAAATTTCAAATTTTCACCCAATATATTTTATTTATTTTTAAATAAACATACTAGTTTAGAAACTACATTCAATTTTCTACAGATTTTATTTTTACATATTTTTGAAATAATATAAATAACTTATTCAAATTCTTACGTCAAGTTTCCTAACACTGATTTTTCTAAATTTTTTGCCACTTAAGGGCCTATTTTTTCATGATGATCCTGCACATACCCCACTAACACACTATTTTTGCATGTTTTTTTATCTTCATGACCTTATTTTAGTGGTGAAAATCCTATGATTACATTATGTGACATGTTTATTCATGTTATTAAAGGGTATTGCACTCTTGTACCGCAAGTTTGAAGGCATCCTCTTGGTTTAACTTTGCACTCATGCACTTTGTTTCCTTATGTCATCCACAAGGACTAGGCCCAAATGGCTACATTTTCTTTGAGCATATGATTGATCAAAATAAGATTAGTGGGCTCATGAAAGATTCCAAAATTTAGTTTTAGTGTTGTGTTTACTTGGAACATGGTTTCTATAAACTAAGCCATATTCAAGCTATGCTCATGGGCTATTCTGAAACATGTCCTATATTAAATTCATAGTTTATTTATAAGGTTTTCTCCTCAATGTAGCCTTAGTTTCCCATATGGGGTCTATTTCAATTGACTAAAAATTAGTTTCATAGGTTTCAAAAAAATATTGTAGCAAATGTCTCCTTCATAGTGCTAATTTGAGGATTTCCCTTTCAAATTCTATTATGCTAGTGTTTAAGAATATGTCACCCATTGATCAAGGTTATTTCAAAAAATTATCAACGTCCCATATTCAAATGGGTAATGGTTCCCAAGAGAATTTGTGACTTTACTCATGTACAATAATTCAAGGATAGAATTAATAGTTTTTAGTCATTTCTTCAAAACTCTAAGATTGCAACAATTTAAATTATCATTATCAAGCCTTTAGAAGAGAATTTTTGAAGTAAAAAAGAGTTGTGGTAGCATTTATAAAGATATAAATTAAATTTCTAGGGTATTCAAATACTATGAATGAGTATATTTGGTTTCTTCTTCTTGTTACAGATGAAGCATTTAAATTGTTAAGGGTTTCAATTACCTTGGGTTTTATGGGTAAGATAGATATTTTTAGATGTTCTTGAGAGCCCTAGTTGTTATTTATTGTTAGGAAATCCTAAGATCAATCAAGGCACCTCTCAAAGTGGGAAAATGAAGTGAGTTCTAGAGAAATATTTGCTTCACTAGCTTATTGGTTCATCTAAAATGGAAAGGAATTCCCAACATACAAAGATCATTTTAGATAGAATCTATGATAGAGATGAATATTATAGATATACTATAATCTATTCTAAGGTGTGGTATTTATTCAAATATTTTTACAAGTGTAGTACCTCAAATAGGCCTATCTCAAAAATAGTAACTTATAACCTAGGGAAACTTGTTGTTCCTAAAATATTTTTTAATGTGGATTTGGTTAGACCTACCTATAAAAATATGAATCATCAACTAGAAATTTATACATATTTGATGGTGATCCCCTGATGAATTTGAATAGATAATTAGTTTGTAAGGTGTTCAACCTTTATTTTATTTCAAATATTCAACAAAAATATGATGAGACAAATATATAATTTAGGAAAGATAGGTTCAGCTATAGAGTCAAGTGATTGTCACACCAAACTAAGAAAGGTCTTGAGAAAAAGATTGTATCATTTTCTAGGGATGAAATATATTTGTTGAATCTAGATATATTTGCTGACTATTTTATAAAAAATACTATGATTATGCCACATACTGATAATTGAATTCAAACCCTAGGTTCCTACTCACTTGATGATGATGGCCATTGATATTGAACATAGGGACATGTGAAAGTAGATTTTGACTATGTTACCTATATGGAAAGGGGATCCATAAGGAGTTGGTATCATTCAAATATGATGGCAAGATATTTTATTTGAAGTGGTAATCTATGTTATGTTATATTGGTAGAAATTCTAAAGAAAACTACTACACTTACAATGGTTGACTCTTGAGAGAATGCCAAAAATAATTCAAAGGTATATCCATGTCTTAGATATGTACTATATGACTCCTAACTATATTTTATTTGAAGAAAATTTTATGCAAATAGTCCTAAATTTTTTAGGTTGTCAAGGTACAACATTGTTACCTAACAAGGTGATCAAATTATTGATTCTAAAGGAAAAAATGCCAAAGAAAGGTTAAAATCAACATGATTGAGGTTATTAGCTCCTATATTTGAGTGGAATAGTTGTAATTAGAGTTTATGCTACAAATGTAGAACCCCACATACTATCATGCTACATCACTCAAATCCCAAAGGAACAAATAAAAATGCAACATTTTTGTTTTTTTAAAGAACATAAGAATGTACTTGAGTAATACAACATAACAATGTTCTACGTTGTACAAATAAATCCCTTGGGGTATAGGAGGTGACATTACTAAACTAAACCATAACAAAGATAATAGATTAAACAATAAATATCCAATTATGTATCCATTCATTCACATATCACCATTTAAAACATCCTTTAATGATAACCACATTAATAAGAGTAATCCATATTAAACCATACATGCAAACCATAAATAAATTGATCATGAAGAAATTAAGTATATATATTTCTATAGATACAACATATTATGATCAGTATTTAGAAATGGTAGATAATGAATGATTACATTGTAATAATATAGATTACATCAATTTGATAGTACATCATAATGAACATATATATAAAATTACATCAAAGTCTTCCCAACACACGTGGGAGTGATACATCAATAAATAAAATACAACTGGTAACATATGAATCTTGGATCAACAAGATCTACACAACCCTGCACTGAATGGTACAACAACACCCAAAGAAGACCCAATGGGGTGCATAGTACGTTCCACCCAACCACCCCTATGTTGGGAGTAAACAAGGAAGGATCCCTAACCAAGCACATTAATAGTAACACAAGACTAACTCCAAACAAGATAACATAATATCAAAAGACCACTCACAAAACTAAACAACGATAAATCACCAAAAGACAAAAAAATAGACCATTTTCATAGGACTTGAATAAAGCAACACAAATGAAATGTTAGAGGAGAGTGTCATTGCATGGCTTGACATGGATTATCAAGACAACCTATCACAAGGTGCCACCTCCATCTATACATGGATTATCTAGACCACCTAGTTCAAGGTGCTACCTCCATCTATGTTTCTCCTAAGAGCCTATTGCAAGACACCTCTCCCTAGGGTTACTCATGTGGAATCATTAACCTCTCGAGAAGACAAGACAATGATATTACTAACCACGATCTTCTTGGCCCACCTTTAATCTACGATAGCACTAACAGGGGATGATACATCCATAATTATCTTATTAATGTTTAATCACCCACCATAATTAATTACTTAGGTTATCACTAATTAATCTAAATCTACGTGGGTTACCCTAATAGCCCCTTTGTGCATCGGTCCCCACTTAGAGCCACTCTCCCTAGACACCCAAACACAAAATATCCAACACAAAAGGATTGTACCAACAAGAATACTGAACCAAGAAATGGAACATCCACCAGGCATAACCATCTCACCAAAAACATATGAAACACATCCAAAAAATGGTACAATTCATGTGTAACTCAAATCAAAACCATAGTCAATTCATAGGCCAAATATTAGAATACGAGATCAAATAAAAACAATAGTATCCCCACCTCTGGAAGTCCCTAAACAACAACTTAATCTCCTATAACAGGATAAACTAACTCTAAGGTTCCCCACATCACATAAACCCCAAATAAGAGAAAGAAACAATTGATTAATCGAGTGATATTGAGAAAAAAATTGCATAAAATAATACCATAAAACTCATTTTAATACACAACAAATTTTTCCAATTAAATAAATCAATTACTCGAGAAATTTCAATTCAATTCAAATCACATTAAAACCATAATCATAGCATATCAAATTTGTTATATATATATATATATATATATATATATATGTACATATATATGCTTTTATGCATTTCTATATATATATAAAATAAAAGACATAAAGAAAAATCATTTTATAAAACATATTATGAAATTAATAAAATATCATACTTGTAAAAATTATATATATATGTAATCGAAATCATACAAAAAAAAACACATTTAAGAAGAAAATAAATTTCAAACATTAAAAAGGCAAAGAAACCACTGTGCAGGAATTGTACTGTGTACCTCCCTAGGGGAGGCTGAAACACACATGACTGTGCATGGTACCATTAGGGGCAGGGGTGGTATAGCTACCACTGACCACTCCCCTCCCATATTGTAGTGCCCTCCATTTTGCGTTGGCTCTGTAATGCACTTCAACTCGTTGTGAGGTCAAGTATTGTTGGACTTTGAGTGCATTTGATTTATTCTGGTCAATAAATGTTTTGATCAAATTATGACATTTAAATAGGATTATAAAATTAAAAGGTATAGTGGTTAATTAAAAGAAATTATTATAAAATTTAAATAAATTAGTTTTATAAAATATTAATTAAAGAATTATTAATAAATTAATTAATTAATTGTTTTGCATTCTTTTAATAATATTCGATAATAATAGTTAATAATTTATTAGTTGTTCAAAGGTAATTATCCCAAGTAAAGGTAAATATTATTGGCAATAGATTTTAATTGATTGGCATGATTTGAAATAAAAGTTATAATACTTCTTGTTTTGGAAAATAAAATATTATGGTTAAAATGAATTAAATAAATAAATCTTGAATATTAAAATTAAATAAATAAATACATAAATTAATGATTAATTAAAGTGGTGAATAAAATTAGTTATTTTGAAAATATTTTACGGAGGAGAAAGAGGAGTTAGGGCAGTTGAACGGTTTCCAGAGAGGAGTAGATTCCTCCTTCTTAATAAGGGTTTCAGTTACTCTTTTTGAAAAAATTCTTTTGAGATTTTTCACCTTCTCCTCATATATACTCCTATATAATGAAGCGATGATCCCGGTCAGAGCGTGAATCATCATTTGCAATGTATGGTGATGAATTTGATTTGGACAGAGTCTCGGGAAACGGAGATGTAACTTTGCGCTTTATTTACCTTATAACATTGCAAAATATTATTTTACACTGCATTCTTGTGGTTCAAGTATTAAGTACTTTGAAAGTTAAGTTTTAATCTTAGTTGATCAGGTTTAATTTAGATCAAAATGTATTCTTGCTTCCCTTCCATTATCTTTCCATTCATTCAACCAACTAGTTTTGAAATCAGATATAAGTGTACAGTTTAATTTTATTGTTTGGAATTGGAATGATTGAATTTTTAGCAGATTTCCTCATGTTATCATTTTCCCTATCATGTACTTGTAACCTATATTTTCTATTTGGATTGATATGTTGCTTCTTGGTGCATTTGACCTGGTGAATGGCTGGCACTGGCTTTATCATTGTGATTGTATTTGTCATTAAGTTTCTTTGTTACAGCGTTTCCGTAAACAAACAAATGCCTGAACAAGCGGAGACCTGGATGTAAATGATTCTCTCTTTCGCTGAAGGTAACTGTGCCTTTGGACGCTTTGTGTTCCAACCAAAATTCTTGTGGCTATTGAAGTTCAAATGTACAATCAATCCATGATCACCGTTATCCTGCAATCACTGCATTCCTTGAGATGATGTCTTTATTTCTGCTAGTTGCGCTTCCTTGAAAGACGCTTAAATCACATACTTGCGCCTCACCTTTCTTTCGCCCTCGAGTCTTGTGATAACATTTGTGATTTGATAATAATGCAAGTAGATGGCGATATTTCCAAATTCCTAAAATTCACCTTCTCATATAATGGCGCCTCACCTTTTTGCAACCGTAACCATCTCAAACTTGGAGGAGGCTTGGCTCGTGTGTCTTCTCTGATGCCGTCAATGAACAGATTGTTCAAGCGAAGAAATTGAGGACCAACGAGCAGATTATTTAATTCTCTTGGTCTGCGCAATGTTTCAAGCCCTTGCCAGTTGCCTCCGTTCAGTCGAAGCTGAGAGAAATTGATGTTATTGGATATAGCGCTTAGATGAGCTCCTTCACATAGTCTGGTAATCTAAATTTGTAAAGATTTCTCTGAAACCATAGGCAAACTATCACAGCTGCAATGTTTAGACTTGCAATGGTGTAGTAACTAAAATAGTCTCTCTGGTTTATTTGTTAACCTGTCACTATCGCGCACCTGATCCTGGTAGAGTGTGTAGATTTAAGTAATCTCTCTCTGTTGTCTCTGTCATCCAATCTCAGTCGCAGCACATGAACTTAATAGGAAGTTTATAGAGTTAATTAGCCTGCTTGATTCTGCTGTCTTGAAATAAGTGGCCAATGTCTCCTTTATCACCTTTGCTATGACAAGATCGAGCAAGAATATATTATGGTTGAGACTTCATGAGAGGTGGTCAAATGAATTAGGGGCTATGTCAGTTCACTGCCTTGCTTTAAGCATGAAAAAGTTTCGTTTCCTCTTGCCTCGCTGCATGTTGTGACTCTTTCCCTCTACTTCACTTTTATACTAAAAATTGTCCTTTACATTTTAGTCTTCATATACCTTATAGGGGATATTCGATGGATATGATCTGTGTCTTTTATTCAATCAAAACACATTGTGAGATATTGTATCTCATATAGTATTTGTTGGAGTTCAGTATTTGTGTGCCTCAGTGCAATCTTAATTCCTACGTTTACATTCGGTGCTGAATATTTCAAGGTCATCTCAATATTTATATTGTGCTGGGTTTCATCATGTTCGTGTATTGTTGTCTTCCTATTGTTAGTGTGTCAAGTCATTGGCGTGCGAGACTTACTTCAGTTTGTTCCTCTTAGTAATATCATTAATCTCCTGAGCATAGATATTGTTTTTAAATCATGTATCCCCTGCCTAGAATAGAATCAATGTCAATAAAGATGTGTAATGAATAAATCCTAATGTATAATAACACAACGGTGAGGTGTAAATAAATGTTGTGAACATTGGTCAAGTGCTCT
>VDFB02000017.1:4089440-4141046 GCA_007258455.2 Sequoia sempervirens | reverse complement strand
TAAATATGTAGTTAAATCTAGAATCACTATCTTTCACTATGACTATAGAAATATCATGTCTCTTCTACATGAAGTTGTCTGAAAATTTAAGGTAAGTGCAATACAATTTTTGTATGTCCCAAAATTCAAGGCATGTTTGATTAACCACTTTCCACAAAAGTGATATGTTATTGGCATGATTATTAGATGGGAGTAATGAAGATGACTAAAGTCATCTTGGTCAAATTGTCTCCACCTAATGACCAATTCAATTGCTGGCGAATAAAACCCTTGTCACCTATTTTTATGTTCATTTGCAAACTTTCATTATGATTTGGTTGGACACCTTCAAACCATTCTACTTTGAAATGCCTTGAATTTGCACTACAAGATGTTATTTTGACACTAACTGGATTTCAAACTAGGTGTTCTTCAATTTCATTTCAATTTCTTTCTTTTTTTAAATATATTAAGAAAAACTAAGAAAGAGTGATGACTTTGTTTATAACTTATGCACAATTTATACATTATGATACTTTTTAACTTGTATAATTAGTAAATGTAAAAAATCATTACAAAAAATAATTTTCAAAACATATAAAATAGAATAACATGATTAGATAATGCACTTAGCAGAACACTTCATAACCTAATATAAACAACCTAAAAATCATCAAATAGTTTATGCACCATATAATTAAGCACGCAATCCATGTGTCAACTAGAGCACATACTGATTCTACTTGTCAATAGATATTAACATAAAATATCACATCCTTCATAGAAATAACCTAATAATCCATTATATAATTTATCACATTCGTATTCCTTCCTCCTTTTTAGGAGGAAACTTCGATGTTCCATGAATTTTTCGCTTTACTTCGCTTTATTTATATTGGAAGAAACTACCATGTTTGGGGAATGTTTAAAGGCAACCAAAGTAATAATGGTAGCATCTTTTACTTTTTATATTCCTTCCTTCTTAGTTGGAAAGACTGATATGTCCGTTGATGAACAGGGACAACTGCTTTAAAAGAGAGGACAGAGAATTTTCAAAGATTCTTTTCTTCATTTTTTTATAGAAATAAAAGAGATTGTTTATACATTAATTAATGATTTTTTCTTATAATGTGAATGAGTAGATATTATGAAAGAGTAAATTAGAATATGGAAAGTAAAAAGTTCTTGGTTGCATCATAATATTTGTTAGGTTTGAGGTGGAAAGACAAAAATTTAAAAAATCTTACTTCCATCTTAATTTATGATTGAATTCATGTGGAAGACAGCTTTAAATCCAAGTTAAAGAAAAAGAATACAAAAGTATAAATCAATTTTTTTAAGCCTTCATTCTAGTTATTGACTTTGTATCTAAGGATAGAAATTTAAGTTCAAATAAAAGAATGGACAATAAGTAAGAATAATTTCATGCAGGTGAAAAAATGTAAATTTCATGATAATTAATATTTTATTTCATACTAAAGAACACAATGAAATATATCATAATAGTGAACTAAAATATTATGGAAAATATGTTAGTAACATCTTAATGAATTCCTAATAGTAATATTGAACTTCATTTTCATTAATAGTTTTTTAATCAATTGAAGGTTTCCAATTATACCTTATTTATCAAACATTAAATTGTAATTTTATTATTGTTTAATTCAAAATCACATAACCATGACAATTCTCGTTTGGATGTGTCTATATGTATATAAATAAAATATTAATGGATGCAAGTTCAAAGATTCATTATTTAAAATGTGGTTATCATAGCCATATAACTTAAATTTCATATATGTGTATGTGTATGTATGTATGTATGTGTATGTATATATATGTACATATATACATATACATATACATATAAATATACGATCCTAGGAAACTGTAAAAAAATCACTGTGAGAAAAACATGACACATTCACTTCAAAGAAACTTCACCACCAGCCGTGGAAAATTAAATTCATCCTAGAAAATTTACCTCATGCCAAATTCACTTCAAAGAAAATTCACCACTAGTCATGGGAAATTAAATTTATCGCATTAAAAATTTGCGATTAATTATTAGTGGAGGTGAATTGCTGGTGGTAAATTTTCCTTGAGATGGTGAATTGTTCCATGTTGAATTTGCCTAATGCCTACATATACATAAACATAAACATATACATATTCATATTCATATTCATATATTCATATATATACATATACATACACATACACATAATATAGAATATTTAAAGTTATGTAATTTTCTTGTTATAGATAAATATTAATAAGATAATTAAATTAAATGAAATCAGAAGTTACAAGAGAATACATCAGATGGCTGCAATCAAACTATAAGACAACAGCATTATACTCCCACTTTATGCAAAAGAAAGCGCATCAACAAACAGTATAAGAATAGTTATGAATCTGGAGGAGCTCTTTGAGATATAATCAGTATTCATTGATAAATACATTTAAAATTGCAAATACCCAGAGCTGCGTAAATTTCCTTGCCAGAAATATTGTACGAAAGGTGTGCTTTAAAGAATTGCTTACAGTTGAAGAGACCAGATTTGATCGAATGCTTGAAAAGAGGTTTACGAATTCATATTCCTTCCTTCCTCCTTTTTAGCTTTAATTATACTGGAAGAAACTTCTGAAAATTGCAAATACCCAGAGCTGCGTAAATTTCCTTGCCAGAAATATATGTACGAAAGATGTGCTTTAAAGAATTGCTTACAGTTGAAGAGACCAGATTTGATCGAATGCTTGAAAAGAGGTTTACGAATTCATATTCCTTCCTTCCTCCTTTTTAGCTTTAATTATACTGGAAGAAACTTCGATGATTCAGAATTTTTAAAGGCAAATGAGGTAATAATTACAGTCAATGGTGGCATTTGTTACTTTTTATATTCCTTCCTTCTTAGTTGGAAAGACTGATATGTCTCTTGATGAAGAGGGGCAATTGCTTTAAAAGAAATGACTCAGAATTTCAAAAGACATCGATGCAATCATATCTTATCATAAAAGAAGAGAATCATTTTTTTTATATGCTCAGAATTTTTAAAGGTAACTGAAGTAATAATTACGATGTCAATGTTGGCATTTTTTTCTTTTTATATTCTTTCCTTCTTAGTTGGAAAGACTGGTATGCTCGTTCATCAATAGGCAAGGACAATTGCTTTAAAAGAAAGGACTTAGAATTTCAAAACATATCAATTGAATAATTATAAATATGTTATAATCGTTTATATTATGATAAAGAAAACCAGAATATTTTTTTTTGAAATAAAAGAGATTGTTTGCATTTTAATTAATGTTTTTTGGCATCTAGTAAATTCACCGCCAGGAATTCATTGACGGAAAATTCACAGTCAATATAATGAATCTCTTTTCATTTGTAACCACTTTATAAAACTTATTACTATATTACTATATTAATATATATTATACTCTATATTTAATTAATGTTTTTTGGCATCTGGTAAATTCACAGCCAACAATTCTTTTTTTTCCTGAAAAGCAAGAATTTCATCTATATTATCTCTTTATTATGGTTAGGGTGGTCAGACAGACACCTACTTCTTATTTTTTCCCTAGAATTTAATACTACTACATTGAAATTTCAAATTTTCACCCAATATATTTTATTTATTTTTAAATAAACATACTAGTTTAGAAACTACATTCAATTTTCTACAGATTTTATTTTTACATATTTTTGAAATAATATAAATAACTTATTCAAATTCTTACGTCAAGTTTCCTAACACTGATTTTTCTAAATTTTTTGCCACTTAAGGGCCTATTTTTTCATGATGATCCTGCACATACCCCACTAACACACTATTTTTGCATGTTTTTTTATCTTCATGACCTTATTTTAGTGGTGAAAATCCTATGATTACATTATGTGACATGTTTATTCATGTTATTAAAGGGTATTGCACTCTTGTACCGCAAGTTTGAAGGCATCCTCTTGGTTTAACTTTGCACTCATGCACTTTGTTTCCTTATGTCATCCACAAGGACTAGGCCCAAATGGCTACATTTTCTTTGAGCATATGATTGATCAAAATAAGATTAGTGGGCTCATGAAAGATTCCAAAATTTAGTTTTAGTGTTGTGTTTACTTGGAACATGGTTTCTATAAACTAAGCCATATTCAAGCTATGCTCATGGGCTATTCTGAAACATGTCCTATATTAAATTCATAGTTTATTTATAAGGTTTTCTCCTCAATGTAGCCTTAGTTTCCCATATGGGGTCTATTTCAATTGACTAAAAATTAGTTTCATAGGTTTCAAAAAAATATTGTAGCAAATGTCTCCTTCATAGTGCTAATTTGAGGATTTCCCTTTCAAATTCTATTATGCTAGTGTTTAAGAATATGTCACCCATTGATCAAGGTTATTTCAAAAAATTATCAACGTCCCATATTCAAATGGGTAATGGTTCCCAAGAGAATTTGTGACTTTACTCATGTACAATAATTCAAGGATAGAATTAATAGTTTTTAGTCATTTCTTCAAAACTCTAAGATTGCAACAATTTAAATTATCATTATCAAGCCTTTAGAAGAGAATTTTTGAAGTAAAAAAGAGTTGTGGTAGCATTTATAAAGATATAAATTAAATTTCTAGGGTATTCAAATACTATGAATGAGTATATTTGGTTTCTTCTTCTTGTTACAGATGAAGCATTTAAATTGTTAAGGGTTTCAATTACCTTGGGTTTTATGGGTAAGATAGATATTTTTAGATGTTCTTGAGAGCCCTAGTTGTTATTTATTGTTAGGAAATCCTAAGATCAATCAAGGCACCTCTCAAAGTGGGAAAATGAAGTGAGTTCTAGAGAAATATTTGCTTCACTAGCTTATTGGTTCATCTAAAATGGAAAGGAATTCCCAACATACAAAGATCATTTTAGATAGAATCTATGATAGAGATGAATATTATAGATATACTATAATCTATTCTAAGGTGTGGTATTTATTCAAATATTTTTACAAGTGTAGTACCTCAAATAGGCCTATCTCAAAAATAGTAACTTATAACCTAGGGAAACTTGTTGTTCCTAAAATATTTTTTAATGTGGATTTGGTTAGACCTACCTATAAAAATATGAATCATCAACTAGAAATTTATACATATTTGATGGTGATCCCCTGATGAATTTGAATAGATAATTAGTTTGTAAGGTGTTCAACCTTTATTTTATTTCAAATATTCAACAAAAATATGATGAGACAAATATATAATTTAGGAAAGATAGGTTCAGCTATAGAGTCAAGTGATTGTCACACCAAACTAAGAAAGGTCTTGAGAAAAAGATTGTATCATTTTCTAGGGATGAAATATATTTGTTGAATCTAGATATATTTGCTGACTATTTTATAAAAAATACTATGATTATGCCACATACTGATAATTGAATTCAAACCCTAGGTTCCTACTCACTTGATGATGATGGCCATTGATATTGAACATAGGGACATGTGAAAGTAGATTTTGACTATGTTACCTATATGGAAAGGGGATCCATAAGGAGTTGGTATCATTCAAATATGATGGCAAGATATTTTATTTGAAGTGGTAATCTATGTTATGTTATATTGGTAGAAATTCTAAAGAAAACTACTACACTTACAATGGTTGACTCTTGAGAGAATGCCAAAAATAATTCAAAGGTATATCCATGTCTTAGATATGTACTATATGACTCCTAACTATATTTTATTTGAAGAAAATTTTATGCAAATAGTCCTAAATTTTTTAGGTTGTCAAGGTACAACATTGTTACCTAACAAGGTGATCAAATTATTGATTCTAAAGGAAAAAATGCCAAAGAAAGGTTAAAATCAACATGATTGAGGTTATTAGCTCCTATATTTGAGTGGAATAGTTGTAATTAGAGTTTATGCTACAAATGTAGAACCCCACATACTATCATGCTACATCACTCAAATCCCAAAGGAACAAATAAAAATGCAACATTTTTGTTTTTTTAAAGAACATAAGAATGTACTTGAGTAATACAACATAACAATGTTCTACGTTGTACAAATAAATCCCTTGGGGTATAGGAGGTGACATTACTAAACTAAACCATAACAAAGATAATAGATTAAACAATAAATATCCAATTATGTATCCATTCATTCACATATCACCATTTAAAACATCCTTTAATGATAACCACATTAATAAGAGTAATCCATATTAAACCATACATGCAAACCATAAATAAATTGATCATGAAGAAATTAAGTATATATATTTCTATAGATACAACATATTATGATCAGTATTTAGAAATGGTAGATAATGAATGATTACATTGTAATAATATAGATTACATCAATTTGATAGTACATCATAATGAACATATATATAAAATTACATCAAAGTCTTCCCAACACACGTGGGAGTGATACATCAATAAATAAAATACAACTGGTAACATATGAATCTTGGATCAACAAGATCTACACAACCCTGCACTGAATGGTACAACAACACCCAAAGAAGACCCAATGGGGTGCATAGTACGTTCCACCCAACCACCCCTATGTTGGGAGTAAACAAGGAAGGATCCCTAACCAAGCACATTAATAGTAACACAAGACTAACTCCAAACAAGATAACATAATATCAAAAGACCACTCACAAAACTAAACAACGATAAATCACCAAAAGACAAAAAAATAGACCATTTTCATAGGACTTGAATAAAGCAACACAAATGAAATGTTAGAGGAGAGTGTCATTGCATGGCTTGACATGGATTATCAAGACAACCTATCACAAGGTGCCACCTCCATCTATACATGGATTATCTAGACCACCTAGTTCAAGGTGCTACCTCCATCTATGTTTCTCCTAAGAGCCTATTGCAAGACACCTCTCCCTAGGGTTACTCATGTGGAATCATTAACCTCTCGAGAAGACAAGACAATGATATTACTAACCACGATCTTCTTGGCCCACCTTTAATCTACGATAGCACTAACAGGGGATGATACATCCATAATTATCTTATTAATGTTTAATCACCCACCATAATTAATTACTTAGGTTATCACTAATTAATCTAAATCTACGTGGGTTACCCTAATAGCCCCTTTGTGCATCGGTCCCCACTTAGAGCCACTCTCCCTAGACACCCAAACACAAAATATCCAACACAAAAGGATTGTACCAACAAGAATACTGAACCAAGAAATGGAACATCCACCAGGCATAACCATCTCACCAAAAACATATGAAACACATCCAAAAAATGGTACAATTCATGTGTAACTCAAATCAAAACCATAGTCAATTCATAGGCCAAATATTAGAATACGAGATCAAATAAAAACAATAGTATCCCCACCTCTGGAAGTCCCTAAACAACAACTTAATCTCCTATAACAGGATAAACTAACTCTAAGGTTCCCCACATCACATAAACCCCAAATAAGAGAAAGAAACAATTGATTAATCGAGTGATATTGAGAAAAAAATTGCATAAAATAATACCATAAAACTCATTTTAATACACAACAAATTTTTCCAATTAAATAAATCAATTACTCGAGAAATTTCAATTCAATTCAAATCACATTAAAACCATAATCATAGCATATCAAATTTGTTATATATATATATATATATATATATATATATGTACATATATATGCTTTTATGCATTTCTATATATATATAAAATAAAAGACATAAAGAAAAATCATTTTATAAAACATATTATGAAATTAATAAAATATCATACTTGTAAAAATTATATATATATGTAATCGAAATCATACAAAAAAAAACACATTTAAGAAGAAAATAAATTTCAAACATTAAAAAGGCAAAGAAACCACTGTGCAGGAATTGTACTGTGTACCTCCCTAGGGGAGGCTGAAACACACATGACTGTGCATGGTACCATTAGGGGCAGGGGTGGTATAGCTACCACTGACCACTCCCCTCCCATATTGTAGTGCCCTCCATTTTGCGTTGGCTCTGTAATGCACTTCAACTCGTTGTGAGGTCAAGTATTGTTGGACTTTGAGTGCATTTGATTTATTCTGGTCAATAAATGTTTTGATCAAATTATGACATTTAAATAGGATTATAAAATTAAAAGGTATAGTGGTTAATTAAAAGAAATTATTATAAAATTTAAATAAATTAGTTTTATAAAATATTAATTAAAGAATTATTAATAAATTAATTAATTAATTGTTTTGCATTCTTTTAATAATATTCGATAATAATAGTTAATAATTTATTAGTTGTTCAAAGGTAATTATCCCAAGTAAAGGTAAATATTATTGGCAATAGATTTTAATTGATTGGCATGATTTGAAATAAAAGTTATAATACTTCTTGTTTTGGAAAATAAAATATTATGGTTAAAATGAATTAAATAAATAAATCTTGAATATTAAAATTAAATAAATAAATACATAAATTAATGATTAATTAAAGTGGTGAATAAAATTAGTTATTTTGAAAATATTTTACGGAGGAGAAAGAGGAGTTAGGGCAGTTGAACGGTTTCCCGAGAGGAGTAGATTCCTCCTTCTTAATAAGGGTTTCAGTTACTCTTTTTGGAAAAAGGGGGGGAATTCTTTTAGAAGTTTTTCACCCTTCTCCTCTGATTAAAAAAAAAAAAATATATATATATATAATAAGAGCGATGGGAACTCCAGATGCCGGGGCATTGAATCTATCTTCATTTGCAAGTAGCATATGGTGATGAATTTCGGTTTGGACAGGAGGATCTACGTGAGGAACAGAGATATGATTCTCAACCTGCTTGCTTTTTATTTATATAAGCTATTGCAAAATATTATTTACCTTTTTGCATTGTGTGGTTCAAATTATTAAGTCGCACAAGAAAGGTTAAGTTTTAATCTTAGTTGATTAGGTTTAATTTAGATCAAAATGTATTCTTGCTTCCCTTCCATTATCTTTCCATTCCTTCAACCAACTAGTTTTGAAATCAGATATAAGTGTACAGTTTGATTTTATTGTTTGGAATTTGAATGATTGAATTTTTAGCAGAATTCCTCATGTTATCATGTACTTGTAACCTATATTTTCTATTTGGATTGATATGTTACTTTTTCTTGAGTACATTTGATAGTGAATGGCTGCTTTAGTTTCTTCCTATCATTAATGATTGTATTGTATTTTATATTAGATTTCCTTTGTTAAAACTGTTTCCATGTTTCAAACAATCTGCACAAACAACAGGAACCCCGTGTAAATAAATTCCTCTTTTCCTTCTCTGAGAATGTGCCCTATTATTTTTGTAACTGGACCACTTTGTGTTCCAGCAAAAATTCTACTGTGGCATTTCTTGAAAGTTCCTTAAGTATTTTAATCAAATATGATCTGTGCATATCCTGCAATCACTGCATTCCTTGAGATGATGTCTTTATTTCTGCTAGTTGCGCTTCCTTGAAAGACGCTTAAATCACGTACTTGCGCCTCACCTTTCTTTCGCCCTCGAGTCTTGTGATAACATTTGTGATTTGATAATAATGCAAGTAGATGGCGATATTTCCAAATTCCTAAAATTCACCTTCTCATATAATGGCGCCTCACCTTTTTGCAACCGTAACCATCTCAAACTTGGAGGAGGCTTGGCTCGTGTGTCTTCTCTGATGCCGTCAATGAACAGATTGTTCAAGCGAAGAAATTGAGGACCAACGAGCAGATTATTTAATTCTCTTGGTCTGCGCAATGTTTCAAGCCCTTGCCAGTTACCTCCGTTCAGTCGAAGCTGAGAGAAATTGATGTTATTGGATATAGCGCTTAGATGAGCTCCTTCACATAGTCTGGTAATCTAAATTTGTAAAGATTTCTCCGAAACCATAGGCAAACTATCACAGCTGCAACGTTTAGACTTGCAATGGTGTAGTAACTAAAATAGTCTCTCTGGTTTATTTGTTAACCTGTCACTATCGCGCACCTGATCCTGGTAGAGTGTGTAGATTTAAGTAATCTCTCTCTGTTGTCTCTGTCATCCAATCTCAGTCGCAGCACATGAACTTAATAGGAAGTTTATAGAGTTAATTAGCCTGCTTGATTCTGCTGTCTTGAAATAAGTGGCCAATGTCTCCTTTATCACCTTTGCTATGACAAGATCGAGCAAGAATATATTATGGTTGAGACTTCATGAGAGGTGGTCAAATGAATTAGGGGCTATGTCAGTTCACTGCCTTGCTTTAAGCATGAAAAAGTTTCGTTTCCTCTTGCCTCGCTGCATGTTGTGACTCTTTCCCTCTACTTCACTTTTATACTAAAAATTGTCCTTTACATTTTAGTCTTCATATACCTTATAGGGGATATTCGATGGATATGATCTGTGTCTTTTATTCAATCAAAACACATTGTGAGATATTGTATCTCATATAGTATTTGTTGGAGTTCAGTATTTGTGTGCCTCAGTGCAATCTTAATTCCTACGTTTACATTCGGTGCTGAATATTTCAAGGTCATCTCAATATTTATATTGTGCTGGGTTTCATCATGTTCGTGTATTGTTGTCTTCCTATTGTTAGTGTGTCAAGTCATTGGCGTGCGAGACTTACTTCAGTTTGTTCCTCTTAGTAATATCATTAATCTCCTGAGCATAGATATTGTTTTTAAATCATGTATCCCCTGCCTAGAATAGAATCAATGTCAATAAAGATGTGTAATGAATAAATCCTAATGTATAATAACACAACGGTGAGGTGTAAATAAATGTTGTGAACATTGGTCAAGTGCTCTTTGTAGGAGTTGATGGTGACTCCTCAACACCCCCAAGATCAGTTGCGACCAAAACCACTTCCACAAGAGAGAGAATGGCAAGAATGCTTGCTTCACAATGCAAGATTGATTGATTGCTTGCTATAAGCTTGAATACAATTGTACAAGAGATACCTTGCTTATATGGGCAAGGTTGAGAGATAGGAATGAATATGATGTTGACAAATGTCATGATCCTATGACATGAGACAACCAACAACCTAATCACCTAGGAAATGATGCATCCTAGCTAGATAAGATAAGTTCTAGATAAGCCAACTAAGCCTTCTAGAAGGAATCTTTTACCTAAGTAAACTTAACCATGTGAATTATGTCCCCTAATTACCTAGTGAATGAAAGCTAGGTACAAGACAATTATTCACACCAACACCCCCTTAAGTGCAACTTAGGGAGAATATTATTATGCAAACTTGCAAAGACTATGACTATGGGTCTCGGCTACTAGGCCATGTTAGGTACCCATTTACAATGCAAATGATGCAATCTCTCACAAGCGAGAAAAGGAGAAAACCCGGTGGGACAAAACTCCTCTCCAAAAGAGAGAAAACAAAACAATAGAAACATGATGTATGGAGGACTCAATGATACCCCCCAAGGACAACATGCATCATGTATATACAATCAAATACCCCCCCATAAGAGGAAAGTAGAGAGATAAGATATCCCCCCCATGATGAAGAAGCTCCAAAGCCGATGAAGAATGCCTAAAAACAAAAGATTACCCAATGTCTACAAGCAACACATTTTCCCTTAGGAAGAAACAAGTTCATAAGCTGATGTAGAAGCCACTCCATGTCCAACTGAAAGGAGGAAGCATGAATGCTCAACATGTATGCCTCTGAAAACTGATAAAGATCCTCCAAGCTTGAGTGAGCCACAACAGAATCATGGTCAGACTGAACCAAGAAACATGACAAATCAAGTGATGGAGGAGACTCATGAATGTCAATCTCCAAAGACAAAGTAGATGGGATAACAGTTGTACTGAAACTATCATCAAAGAGGAGAGAAATCCCCTCAAGTGTGTCCTCCAAATCTGCAGTATGAGACTCCATGAACAAGTTAGAAATCCCTGTCAAATACTCATCCCACAAAGCAAGATCTGAAAAACTATGATTATCATGCTGAATAGAAGCATCAATGACTGAAGGAGCAGGAGGTGGAGGAGTAGGAAGCTCAACACTAGTCTCAAGAATACCAAGGTGTAGATGACCAAACTTCTCCTCACTATCATGGTTCACACTCAATAAAGTGTGTGATGCAGTCAAAGGAACATTATCATCTTCTGAAGCAAAATGTGAAAAGGAGTATACACGAGATGCATGATCAACCATCCCAATAGCAACAATATCCCTAGTCTCCAAGTCCCTTATGTACACCCTATCTGGAGTGAACTCAACTGTTTTACCTTGACCCCCATGAGTAATTTGATAAATAGAAAGGAGATTAGTGGACAAGGAAGGAACACAAAGTATATCATTGAAACTCCCTTCCCCCATATCAATAGAACCCTTCCCACTTACCTTCATATATGTCTTGTTACCCATCAATATATGAGGTGAATTACAAGGCTCAAAAGAAGAAAACATATCCATAGAAGATGCCATATGATGAGATGCCCCTGAATCAAGAAGCCATTTATGAGATGCAAGACTTGTAGAGGCCAAGAGTGCTTGTCCTTTCATCTTGTGTAGCCCAGAAGTAGATCCTATGTCCTGTGACTTAGATGATGATGATGGAGCTGCCGATTGAGATGTTGAAGAAGAAGTACCAGACACTGATGAGGGCAGCTTAATGTTATTCTTTTGAAGAAGGTGTGTCAGTTCATCAATCTTCTTATTATAACATCTATCCTCATCATGTCCTAATCTTTTACAATATGCACATTTAGACTTCTTCTTTTTAGATGATTCCTCTTTAGAAGAGGATGTGGACTCAGGAGTGCTATGTGAAGGAGGATCTTTACCTTGCTCATTAGACTTGGGTGCCTTGTTCTGCTTCTTACCTATGCCACTTGAATCCTTTGTCTCCTTTGCAACAAGAGCATGAGATCTAGAAGACTTCAATGTGCCCATGTGTACCAACTTTGCTTGTTCCCTTGTGAGTTGAGCTGCAAATTCATCAAGAGAAGGCATTTTGTATGCAGTACCAAGAGCATCCATTGTAGCATAGAAAGTAGAAACAAACACTGAATAATCAGGACCAAGCTTAGCAAGAATAGAAAGTATCAACTGTTCATCCTCTTTAGTGACCCCACAATTAGATAACTGCAATCTAAGAGAATTGAGCTTAGAGAAAAAGTCTTGGACATTGTCAAAATCTGAAGGATTAAGACCCATGAGTTCATTCTCCAACTTAAATTTCCTCATCTTAGCTGGCTTACCAAAGAGACTCTCTAAAGTATTCCAAGCTTCATTAGGATGAGTGCAAGATGCAACATGATATCTAAGATCTGGAGAAATGGACAACTTCAAAGTACCAAGAGCTTCATCCCTTCTATCAAGCCATTTTCTTTTCTCTTTTGCTCCTGCAGGTTCTGGATCTTGACCAAATGTGATTCGTTGTAACTTTGATTTTAACAATAACAACTCCATTTGAGATTTCCACTCATAATAGTTATATGGAGTTAGAAGTACAAATTTTGTCAAATCCATGATACAATGAGATATTACAAGAGAAGAACAACAATTTTCCCTCACAATACAAGAAATTAACCCCTTTGTCCCAACAAGATTTGCACTTTTTTTGCAAATTTACAATAATGAATCCCAAACTATCAAATCAGCTACAAACTGAAAATATGAAAATCTGGAAACAAATATGCAAAAAGTGCATGAGTAGAACTGAAGTACTCCTGAATACCTTTCCGATGCCGCAAATTTGGTGAAAATCGGAGATCGGAGCACAAAGATATGAACTCGGAAGCAGAAAATGATGATCGGGCTTCAACCTGGAAAAAGAGGCACAAAACTGCAAAATCTCTGCAAAATATCTATACCACTGAAAAATTCAGGTCTTCACCTTTCCGACGATATTTCGTTTGAAAAATTTCGCCTCCGTATGCGAAAGTTATGAAAAAATGAAAAAAAGGCCTATAAATAGGCACTTGGGGGCAAACAAAAAACTTGAGAAGGTTAAATTGGAGCAAAATTTCGGCACCTAGGGGCTAGAACTCGGTCATTCATATGACTATGGGAAAAAATAAAAATCTGCTTCCAATACAATTTGGTTGGCATAAAACAAATTTGGTCGGCTTTGTTTTACAAAACAAATTATATAATTGGAAGTTTCAATATTCAAACAAACTTGTAAAAGTAATCTTCCAAATATGAAAGCGACCATACAATAAATTCACTGCGAACCTTGAAACATGCGATACCAATTTGTACCCTTATGCGGACTGTACCATTCACTACGACCACCGAGCATAGAGCTCACCATCAAAGAAGCCTTCCCATGGATTGGACGCCTACCAAGTACCCGTACTCTTCAAATTATACATGAGACCGATGCAGTAGAAAACGTACGCCGACCAGATTGAAAGCCCTCAACAGTGGAAAGGACTGTTGACTGTGACAAATGAAGGCCACTGATAGCCGTCGATGAAGATCTGGTGGAAAATACCGGCCGGTGGTGTATGGGTAGAGCTATCTGCCACAATAAATGTTAAGTACCCGCAGATGGAGGAATACGCCGACAAATGACAGCGTACCTGCCAAGATGGATGATGTGAACCCAACGAATGAGCCAACGCCGACGGATGTGATGCCGATGTAGAGGATTTCACCCGCCAATGAAGCCGATTTGACCGTGGGCACAGATGGATGACCGCCGATGCATAGACAACCAACACAAGATGATTTGACTGGCGGTGAACGCCTTGACCAATACGATAAGACTCTGCGGAAAGAAGGTAAGAGTACCAGTATATGCCCGTGGAATATTCCAAAGGGCCCGCAGAAAATAAAACCACAATTATATTTGCCCAGAAAATATACAAGAAATAGAGCCCGATTTAAATAAATTTGCCCCAAATTTTAATGAAATATGCGCAGAAAATATTTTACTGAAAATATTTTTTTGCGAAAATATGAAAATCGTACCGCTTGGGAGGTTGTCCCAGCAAAAAATTTTTGCTTCAAAAACAACTTTACCCAATATAGGCAAATTTATAGTCAAAATTCGTCTGCGAAACCTTCTGATCTCAACCGTGAGGTTCTTGAAACCCCAATCTGCACCCAGCAAAAATCTTCAAGCCAAAATATCACTCTCAGATCTGGGAAGGAATCTGCAACATCTGGAGAGCTCTGATACCATGTAGGAGTTGATGGTGACTCCTCAACACCCCCAAGATTAGTTGCGACCAAAACCACTTCCACAAGAGAGAGAATGGCAAGAATGCTTGCTTCACAATGCAAGATTGATTGATTGCTTGCTATAAGCTTGAATACAAATGTACAAGAGATACCTTGCTTATATGGGCAAGGTTGAGAGATAGGAATGAATATGATGTTGACAAATGTCATGATCCTATGACATGAGACAACCAACAACCTAATCACCTAGGAAATGATGCATCCTAGCTAGATAAGATAAGTTCTAGATAAGCCAACTAAGCCTTCTAGAAGGAATCTTTTACCTAAGGAAACTTAACCATGTGAATTATGTCCCCTAATTTACCTAGTGAATGAATAAGCTAGGTACAAGACAATTATTCACACCAACACTCTTAAAATTAGTTTTAATCACAAGTGCTTTCAAAATTTAGATTAATTATTGATATAATAAATAATGTATTATTAAAATAGGTTGCTTGATTTATTGACTTAAGGTGTATAGTATGTGAATTGGTTTTAGAATGGTAAAGGGACTTTAGAAATAAATTATAGGTATCTTCATGGATTTTGTCTTGCTTTTATTAGAAAATTTATGGTTAGCAAAGTTGAAATAATGAATAAATAAAAGGGAAGAGTAATTGCATTGGTTTAGATTGTTTAAGGGAATATGGAAATAATGATGTAGAAAATATTATAATTATATGTTTATTATGTTTTATAGAGATTCTTTAGTAATGATTCTTTAGTAGGGTGCTTATAAGATATGGAAGTATTCTTTAAGACTTTGTAATTAATGTGTTTATATTCAGAAAATGATTTATTTATAGGAGCTAGAAAATTAGATTTATTAGGTAGTTAAGTTATGTGATATGTTATTGAGTAGGTTAGTAAAGTAATTAGAGAGAGTTCCTGATGTTAATTTGGGTAACATTGATAGATTAGTTTATTCTCAATTTGATTAATTTCAAGTGGAATAGTTAACTTAGAAATAATGAAAAGTAGAGTTTTGTATGATGTATGTAGATAATATTGGTGATAGGGATTATTTCTGTTTAGGTGGGAAAATTGATTTATAAGATAAATGGAAGTAAATAAATTTGAAAACTTTAAATAGTTGGGTGGTACGATAAAGGCCAGTGAATGATTGTAGATTCGATAAATGTTTTGATTAATTATATTTAGTTAAACAAAGGGTTTATGTAAATGAATAAAATTAGATGATCTCTTCTAAATCAATTCCCTCATATTCTTTTAATGGTTGATTTGTGGGGTTTCTATAAGAATAGTGCTAGAAAATACTTGTGAGTGATATTATGATCAAATTGTTTGTTTGAGTGGGTTGATCTTTGAAGGGAGATTGTTGTTATAATGTGTAAATTGGAATATATTTGTGTTTGGAAGAGTATACTTGTGAATAGTGTCTTATGGCTTAAACCATTAGTTTTTATCTTCACTTCGCAATATTGTGCTGTCCTTAAATGTTGAAAATGTTTGATTGTTAGAATGATGTTCTTTTTAGATGGGTTCAAGATGCTTCTTATTGAATGAATGGATATATTATATTTGAATTAATGGTTTTATGTATTGTCTCGATAAACCCTTTCAATGTGACTTTTCTTGAGTTGATTTTTGAGTTGGAGTTTTTCTCTCATTTTTATGTTGCCATTCATTGGGAACTAGTATGTGTTCTTTTGTTCTTTACCTAAGTGGAAAATTGGTTAATGTTAACTTTGTCATGATTGATGGTTCTACTTGAGTTGTTAATGAGTCAAATTTGAAAAGTTCTTTGAAGTTATGGGTATTCCGAGAGGAGGAAATAGAGGTTTCCCTTGGATGTCTGATTTATTTCGTATCGAAGTTGATTGTGTCATCCGGATGGAGTTGTTAATCTTATTCTGGTTTATACACTCATTATAATTGAATTAGTTCTTTAAGGTTTTGCTTTTATTGTTGTCAGATTTTCATGGCGAAACCCTAGTGTAACTTTTTGAGAATCTTCCAGAGGCTTGTTTTTATGGTTGGTCAATGTTCTCTCTCTATGTGCCTTGATGTGGCAAGTGCCTTGATTTTTTTTGGAATTCAAAAGGGTTGTACATGAATCATGGAGATTTTTTTTTTATTATGTATTTATGGCAAGATGGGTAATGCCTTGCATGCTGCTCTGTTGTGATATAATGTTCTTGTTATGTTGTACAACCCTTGGATTTGGTTTTTATGTTTTGAGTGTCTAGAGTGGGAGTGGCTCTAAGTGGGTGGTCGGCGCACAAAGGGGCGCCAGGATAGCCCTCGTTAGAGTGAATTTAATAAGTGATAATTTAAATAATTAACTTAGGGGGTGGGTAGAATCACATTAAAAAGATAATTGATGCCTCATCCGCCTTTGAGTGCTACCACAGACTAAAGGGGATTGAGAAGGCCGTGGTTGGCAAGATCGTTGCCTTGTCTTCATGAAAGGTTAACGGTTCCGCATGAGCAACCCTATGGAGCGGTTCCTTGAGATAGGTAGCCTGGATAACCATAGATGGAGGCGGTTCCTAGTGCTGGGTTGCCTGGATAATTCGTCAGTAGATGGAGGCGGCACCTTGCGATAGTGGTAGCCTGGATAATCCATGTTAAGCCATGCGATGACACTCTCCTCTAACACTCCTTCTTATGTTGTTACTTTGGAAATCCTCTGGAAGTGGGTCTTTGTCTTGAATTGATGGAACATAGTTGTTTTGAATTGATTTATGGTTTTACCCTATTTGATCTTTGGTGTATTCTTTGCCCTTGTATAAATCTTGTGGATGTTTGGGTTTTGACCTTGTACTCTTATGGTACTGTGATAGGATGTTATTGTATTGTATCATTGCGTTTCTGAATTGTGATATGGTTTTTAATTCAACTTGATTTGAAAGTGTTTTATGATCTTCTTTTGGTTCCTTGTTTACTAGCTATTGTTTTGATTTATGTGATGAGATTTATGACTCCTGGATGTGGTTGATTATGTCATTTTAATTCCTGAGTGTTATGATACCTTGGTATGTTGTTGAGTCTTGTGGTTCCATGTTTGGATGTTCTTGGTTGAGGTCTCTTTCTTGTTAGCTCCTAGCACGGGGGGTGGGTCTTCGGACTCACATGGTCAGGTGGAACGTGCTATGCACCCCATTGGGTCCCCAGTCGAGGATCGAGAGGTGCGGATTGGTGCTATTGCAGCGACTCCAGAGTTGTATCTATCTTGGAGCCAATTTTGATACTTGTATTTCTCTAATTATTTGTATCATGGTATCTTGTGTATGGTTTCCATTCATATTTGGAACACTCTTGTATCATTGTACTTCTTAAACATTGTACTGTAATGAAATGTTAAACTTGGTGTGGATATTGACCATGGTAGTTGTTCTTCAATGTGTTATGTTAATCATGCATATGTTGTATTTATGTGCAGATGGCTTCTTATCAATGAATTTTTCATGTATGTGTTATATTTATTGTTAATGATTATATCTTTGGATTTTATTCTTTATTGATGTTGTATGGATCTAAGTCGCGTAATGACTCCTCGTGTACCCCAAGGGATGTATGTGTTAATGAATCTATTTAAATGAAATTCATGTTATGGCTTGATGTGTATTACATGTATGTTTTGTGCATTTTAAAAAAAAAAATTGTGCGGTAATTATTGTGTTAATGTCCTTTGGGGTTCGCACGGCGGGGCATTACACATATACTCAACTTATTTTTTTTTTATATATTAAAACCATTGAATACAAAAAGATTCATGTAGGACCCCTAAAAGATAAATGAACTTGTTTATAAATAAATTTAATCTTTAAAAATTCACTGTTCACAGGTTCAGTGAGATAAATAGGTCGCTCTTTTAAAAATTCAGAATACAAATTTTTATATATATATAGGTATATATATGTATATATATTAGAATATAGAATATATATATTCATATATGTACATATATATATAGGTATATATCTGTATATACTTATTGTAATATCCCTCGTGTTGTTGCTTGTTCTTGACATTCTTTGTGGTTTTGTTTGACACATTGTGGTTGTCGATGATACTGTTGTTATTATGTTGTGGTAGATTAGATTGTTACTTATTATACTACTCTTATGATGCCATGGATATCATAGTGACATTTTTATTTCGACTGTTTTGATGGGTTAATTGGTATGCAGTAGACTAGAGAATAGTAATTGATGATATTGATGCAAGTTAATGTAATTTTATAATGTGATAGATGATGATATGATTTGGTGAGGGGACAAGTAGCATCACTCGTTCGTGAGCGCCCTGCTACACTGCAAATCCTTCTCACGATGTTTTGTAATTGATTATATGTATGTATGTTGTATATCACCTTGTTGAATGCAGGCTTTGCATGAATAAGACTCGATTCCACCTATTTCGATAGGTCTGGGTGAGCATTGAAACAACCCAATGGCAGGAAGTTGAATGACGGTGACATGGAAGTAACTCCGTTCCAAGTTGTCAACTGTCTAGTACCTTTTTGGTTTGTGCATAGCCATTTTGTTGTTACGTTGATCTTTACATTTGATTGTGATTTTATGACTTATCTAATGTGGTGTATGGTTTTATATTGTGATTTAAATAATTAAACAATTAATAAAATAATAAATAATAAATAATAAATAAATAAAGCAATAGATAAATGTTCGTAGTAGTTGTAAAATATTAAATTTATTTTGAATCTTGCAAATGGTTGATTTTAATTACTTTAATGTGCAAGTAATTATTTAATAAAGTATTGTAGAAATGATAAATAAATAAACAAATAAAAGTTCAATTTTGTGGATTTAAATCTATTTAATTTTTAATCAAATGCATAATAAAAGAAAATGAAATGCAAAGGCATGCAAAAAGGCAATGAAAAGAATGAATATTTGGGGATAACAATTATTTTTTTCATTTTATTCTTGTGACGTGACCTCTGGTATTCACGGGAAGAGGAAATTGAAAGGGTTTCCTGGGTATTGATTTTATTAAGGGGTTTTCTTTGCTGGGGGAATTCTATTGTTTGGATTGGGGAGAAATTTTGCTTTCACCCATTTTCCATCATTGCATTCTTGTTCTATTTTCTGGAGAAATTGAAGAGGAAGAAGGTACAATTTGAGGGAGGATTTAGGGATCTGCTACTGGAAACAATTGGTAGCGAAGGTTCAGCTCTGTAAAAAGGGATAAGGCTTCCACAGATTCTCTACAGAACACCATGTTCTTTCACCTTTTTAATTATCTACTTTTCGTAGTATTAAATGAAATAAAATTTGATTCTCTATGTATGAAGTTTTCTTCTGGGGTTTGAAATCAAGTATTTGTGGAAAGCAAATCTATTGGATTACTGTTTATTCAATGGAAATTTAACTAGGGATCGGGATTGTTATTTGTTAAAATGGAATTTCTGTGGGGTTCTGGACTGTTGTTTATTAAAAGGGAATTTAGATTAAAATCTGGGATTGAACAGTATTACTGTGGTTTTGTTTTGAAAAATATATATATATATGTATAAAGAATAATTTCCTTTCAACGAATTTATGGGTTGTGGTATTCTTGTTTATATATATATATATATATATATATATATATTTTATAAAACATTTCTTTTATATTCAAACATGCACAGTAAATTGAACAGTGTAGAGTGTTTATCATTCTCTGTTTTTGAAATATTCAAATTACCGTATATATATATATGTATATATCTATACACATATATATTTACACATATATAAATGTTGAATGTAAATTTAATTTTTAAGGGTTTGAATTTTGCCAAAATTTTGACGGCTTCATTGTATTTGTTTGATACTATTACAACCATAGACTTGGTGTTGGTTTGGCCTTGGCCGTACCCACCACCCAGCCGAGCGGTACCGTGTGACAGTCTCCGAACTTTGCACGGCAGTCCGTCGGACTGCCGTGAACAGTCCGTAGACTATCCGTGGCCGGGCATTGTCTTCTGTGCATTTGTATGGGTTTAAATCCCCATTCGAAATGATATATGTTTATTTTGGTTTGAACAAAAATTCTATTTTAAATCTTAACATGCGTGTATACTTTTATAAATATATATATATATGTATATATATATATGTATATATATATATATATTTATATATATATATATATGTATATATATATATTTATATATATATATGTATATATATATATTTATATTTGTATATATTTATTAATTCATTTAATTAGATTTCTCAGATTTAACTGTTAAATTAATTAATTAATTCTGTTTGTAATCAGATTGTTTATTTTTCTGGTATGAACAAAACAAAATTTTATTATAGTGAAAATATGAAAATTAAAAGGATTTTTTTTTTTATTAATTTGTTAAATTATGAATTTTGATAGGATAATTTGGTAAAAAGGCAATTTATGAATATGTGTCAGCTTTGATTATTTAATTCTTGTTTTAGTGTGAATATTGTGGAAATGGAATTTATTTTGGAATCAAATAAGTTATCTTTTTATGAAGTTGAGTCTTGTAGACTTGTTGGGTTCGGGACATTGTTAGTTCACTGATGTGGGAACCCCGTTATTTTGTGAAAGTATTTTTGAAACTGTAGTCTTCCAGAGAATTGTGTTTTTTGTTAAATTTATACCTTTTTATCTTGAGTTTCTGTTAGTAATGTATTACGAATGGGGTGTACCGAGTTGTGAGATTTTATTATATTTAATTTGCGAGATGGGTTATGCCTCGTGTATTATTTTTATTGTTGCATTTTGATGTTTATGATTGGATTGGTACAATCCCTGCTTCTTTTGGTTTTGGTTGGGTGATTAGGGAGAGTGGCTCCTCGTGGGGGCTAGCGCCCCGCTTAAGGGGAAGGGCATAGGATAACCCACGAGTGAGTTATTAATCAAGTGAAAACCTAATAATTAACTTAGGTGGGTTGGATAGTAACATCGTTATAAGATTAAAAAAAAAATGGATGCCTCGTCTTTGTTAGTGCTTCTGTAGACTAATGGAAGGCTGTGAAGGCCATGGTCGGCAAGGTCGTGACCTCGTCTTCACGAGAGGTTTACAGCTCCGCATGAGTCACCCTATGGACTGGCGCCTCCAGTTGGGAGGAAGGGAACAGGATAGCCATAAATGGGATCAGGGCCTCCACTTGGGAGGAAGAGCATAGGACAGCCCATGTAGGACTATGCGATGACACTCTTCCCTAGTTGCCCATGTGTTTTACTTTATTGTGTTCCTCTGGAAGTAGGTAATGGGAGTTGGTTTGGATTGTTGATAAATGGATTTATATTGATTTATGATTATTGCCTTAATACATCTTTTGTGTACTTTGTGGTCTTGTGTGATCTCATTGATGTGTCTCTATAATGTTGCAGTGTTGATGTGTTGTCTCATATTCTATCTGTTGATGGACAAGATGGTGTCTTCTCAATCAAATCAGTCAGTGTCTCTGATCTGTATCTGATTTGGGAATCATGATGTAAACTTATGGATATGATGTATAAGTTGAAAGATGTTGTAATGTAATTTCGACCTTGTATCATTATTTGGCTATGAGATTCTTTATGGTTTTACCTTAGGATGGACACTATGTATATATATATCTAATGTTGTCATTAATAGTTCCTTTTGATATCTTATGAGTTGATGTTTTGTAATGTTTATTTTGATGTGACCACGTGTGCCCCAAAGAACATAGTCAGTTATGTTATTTGTATTGCAATGAAATGAAGTATATGTGTATGTATATGATTATTTAATATTTGGTATATTGGTTATTTGTTTTTCTAAAAAAAAATATTTATGTTCTTTATTTGATTGTTCTTTGGGGCTTGCACAGCGGGCGTTACAACTTGGTATCAGAGCCAAGGTTGCAAATGTTGGGTCTTTGGGTAGTATTGTCCATTAGGGAACCTTTGCGTTTTGGCTCTTGAGCTCATATGTACCTTTGTCTTGTGGTGTAGAAGCATGCCTAGAGGCAGAGGTAGAGGTAGGGGTAGAGGCCGAGGAAGAGGCCGAGGAGGTGGCCGTGGAGCCAACCAACCAAGTCCTTCACCACTAGGTTCTCACGGTCCTGAGTCTGAGGAGCAACAAAATTCTCAGAACAATCTGTCTGGTGGTGGACAGAACCCGGAACAGCCGGGGTTGGATGGTCAGTTGCAGCATCTTCTGGGTGAGCTTCTTGATAGATTGGGTCCTAGACCTAATGGGGATTAGCCAGTTAAGAGAGAAAGAGAAAGGTCTCCAAGGCATAGGGGAGCTTCAGTTGATCAGGATGCTTTATTAGCAGGCCATATGAGGGATTTAATGAGAGCACATCCACCTACCTTTGATGGCTCTGGAGGAGGGTTGGAAGCCGAGACCTGGTTAATTGATTTGGGCTGATGCTTTGCAATGCACCCCTACAATAGTAATACCAAGGCTCGATGTGCTGTTATGCATTTGCGGGGTTTCGCGTCCACTTGGTGGCAGCTTGAGGAATAGAAGTTGCATATGGATATCAGTATGGTCACTTGGGAATTTTTCTTGGAAAGGTTTAGGGCTCGCTTCCTCTCAGATCATTGGAGGCACCGTAGGCCAGATGAATTCCACGATCTTAAACAAATGGCAATGTTAGTAGAACAGTATGAGTGATGCTTCTATGAACTGAAACAATATGCAGGGATTAGTCATGATGAAGGGATGTTGGTTCAGCATTTTGTTCGAGGCTTGAACACTCACATTAGTGGTGGCGTTCGAGTCTTCGAACCTAAGACAATGGAAGTTGCTGTCGAAAAGGCTCGTTTGGTGGAAGAAAACTTGGCTATGCCCTTGGGTGGTCATGTAGGAGTACAGATTGGTAGCATGCCCACTCCTAAAGCTGGTTCTCAAGGGGGTCAAACACAGTCAGTAGGGCCTTCTAAGAGCCATTTTGTGCCTTCAAAAGGGGGTCAGCAGCAACAATCTCAACCGAAGCACAAGAATGCTACTTCTTAGTAGGGTGGCCACTTTTAGTTTCGCAAGGATCGGAACTGGAATCGTACATGTTCAGAATAGCCTGCATTAAGTTTTTAGTCTCCACCTAGTCATGGGAGCTTCCAGCAATCGAATGCTCCATCCGGGGGAAGAGGTTTTGGTCGAGGTTCTTGATGTTTCTTGTGTGGGAAGTAGGGGCATATTGCTAGGATTTGTCCTCAGAAGAGCGCTTCAGAGTTTAGTCAGAAACTAGCTGTGTCCGAGCCAACAGTGGGAGACGCAGGGAGATCTCATTGAGTCTTCGCAACAGTGGATAATCGTCAAGTGGATCATCAAAGCACCGTCATTGAGACTATAGGTTCATTGCATAAATATAGCATTTGAGTACTCTTTGATTTTGGTGCATCTGATTCTTTCATATCTCCTTTAGTTGTCGAGCGATGTAAATTGGGGGCAATAAAGCAAAGCAAAAAGTGGCAGGTTGAATTAGCTTCAGGATCCAAGGTTGTGGTCGAAAAGCTTGTGCAGGGTTGTAGGTTAGAGGTAGGGGCAATGTCGACTAAAGTGGACCTCAGAATTCTTCCACTTGGTTCTTATGATGTAGTCTTGGGCATGGATTGGTTAAGCTCTCATCGTGCTTTGTTAGATTGTCGTCGTAAAATAGTGTGGTGTGTGGATGATTTTGGAAAAGAGGTGGAAATTGTGGGTGTTTAGAGGCCTGTTTCTTTGAGAATGATCTTAGCTATGCAATTAAAAAGGTGTTTTCATCAGGGTTGTCAGCTCTTTGCAGTGTCGGTTAATGACCTTGAGTTGGAGGTTAGTCGTGAGGTGTCATTGAATGATTACCCTCTCCTTCCAGAGTTTTCTGATGTTTTTCCTAGTGAGATACCAGGTATGCCTCTGAAGCGAGAAGTGGGTTTCAGAATAGATTTGGTGCCTGGAGCTAAGCCTATCTCTCGGGCTCCCTACAGGATGACCACATAGGAACTCCAAGAACTTCGTCTGCAATTGGAAGAATTGTTGGCTAAGGGGTTTATCCACCCCAGTGTTTCTCCTTAGGGAGCACCAGTGATCTTTGTCAAAAAGAAGGATGGGTCTCTCCATCTTTGTATTGATTACTAGAAATTGAACAAGGTAACAGTAAAGAATCGTTATCCCCTTCCCAGGATTGATGACCTCTTTGATCAGATAAAAGGGGCAAAGGTATTTTCCAAGATCGGCCTTAAATCAGGGTATCATCAGTTGTGGATAGCAGAGGCCGACATTCATAAAACTGCATTTCGCACTCGGTATGGACACTACGAGTTCACAGTGATGTCGTTTGGGTTAACGAATGTACCTTCAGTCTTTATGAGTCTAATGAATGGGGTGTTTCGAACTTACTTGGATAGGTTCGTACTCATGTTTCTTGATGATATTTTGATTTATTCTATGTCTATGGAGGAACATGAGGTGCACCTAAAGCAGGTTTTGCAGTGCTTAAGGGACAACCAGTTGTATGCCAATCTAGCAAAGTGCGACTTTTATAAGACTGAAGTTCAGTATTTGGGCCATGTGATTTCTGGTGAGGGAATTTCTGTGGATCCTGCTAAGATCCAAGCTATCATAGATTGGCCCGTGCCCACTAATGTCTCAGAAATTCGCAGTTTCATGGGACTAGCTGGGTATTATCGACGGTTCGTGCAGGGCTTTTCGAGGATTGCGCATCCTATCACATCACTTCAGAGGAAAGGAAAGAAATTTCTTTTAATAGAGCAATGTTAGTTAGCTCTCCAAACCCTTAAGGAAAAATTGACTAGTGCTCCAATCTTGGCAGTGTTGGATCCTTCAGGTGATTTCGTGGTTTGTACTGATGCCTCTTTGGAGGGTCTTCGAGCTGTGTTGATGCAGGATGGGAGAGTGATTGCCTATGAATCTCAGAAATTAAAGGATCATGAACTCAATTATCCCACACATGACCTTGAATTGGTCACAGTTGTTCATGCTCTTGTGAGATGGAGGCACTTTTTGTTAGGGCACCGGTTCGAGTTGCATACAGATCATCAAAGTTTGCAATACATCTTCAGACAGCCAAATTTGAATGCAAGACAGAGGAGGTGGATGGAATTTTTGTGTGAGTATGATTTTGAGGTTAAGTATATTTAGGGTAAGAAAAATGTGGTGTCAGACGCTCTGAGTCGACGCAGGCATGAAGTTTCTGCAATGAACCTTGAGGAGGATTTGAAGAGTCAGATTCTCGCAGCCCTTCCTTCAGATAGTTGGTATTCTGAGGTGAAAGCTGAGGTGGAATCAGGTAGAGCTTTGGAGGGGAAATTTGCTGGTTATTTGTTGGAATCAGATGGTGCTTTGTGTTTCTCTGGACGGTTGTATGTACCTCCTTCTAAGGGCCTCTGTATCCTAATTTTGACAGAAGGTCATCGGGCACCTTACGCAGCACATCCTGGAGTTAAGAAAATGTATGCGGATCTGCATTCGCTTTATTTTTGGTCAAGAATGAAGCAAGATATTGCCGACTTTGTGGCTCGATGTCTTGAATGTCAGAGAGTAAAGGCTGAACATCATCATCTAGTAGGGTTGCTACAACCTCACCTTGTTCCGAAGTGGAAATGGGATGTTATTTCCATGGATTTCATTGTTGGGTTGCCTATGTCATCTAGACGACATGATGCTATTATGGTCATAGTTGATAGATTGACTAAGGTAGCTCATTTTTCTCCAGTTTGATCTTCGTATACAGCATCTTATGTTGCTATGGTGTTCATGAATGATATAGTTAGATTGCATGGGATACCATGGAGGATCATTTCTGACAGAGATCCAGTATTCACGTCTACATTGTGGACATCTTTGCAGCAGTCTTTGGGAACTAAGTTGAATTTTAGTTCTGCATACCATCCTAAGACTGATGGTCAAACTGAGAGAGTTAACCAGGTGCTAGAGGATATGCTTCGTATGTATGTCATGGATCAACAATCGCATTGGGAGGACTATCTGTACTTGGTTGAGTTTGCATATAACAATGGATACCATAGTTCTATTGGTATGGCTCCTTTTCAAGCTTTGTACGGTTGTCCTTGTCGTACTCCTTTGAGTTGGGATCGGTTGGAGGACAAGGTGCTTCTTGGGCCCGAAATGCTTAGAGATATGGAGCAGCAGGTGGCTCGCATTCGGGAACATCTTGTAGCCACTCAGGATAGATAGAAGAAGTATGCTGACGCTCATAGAGTTGATCGGCAGTTTGCAGTGGGTGATTGGGTGTTCCTTCAAGTGCACCCGCAGAAGAGCCCTATTCGTTATGGAAAGGGTTCGAAGCTTGCACCTCGCTTTGTTGGACCCTTTGAGGTGTTAGAGTGGGTTGGACCTATTGCTTACCATTTAGCTTTGCCACCCAGTTTGTCATGGATTTATGATGTATTTCATGTTTCTGTTCTTAGACCATATTTTCCTGATCTTACTCATGTTCTGGATTGGAATGCCCTTCAGGTCGAGGATGGGCAGCTGGCACTCGAACCCGTGGCTATGCTTCAGCGTCGGCGACTTACCCTCAGAGGCAGAGAAATTGATCAGGTGCGGGTTCAGTGGGACCCGAATGATGAAGCTTCAGCTACATGGTTGGATGCCTCTCGTATTAGGGATTCTTATCCTTATCTTTTTACTGGCTTCCAGGAGTAAGCTAAATTCTTGGGGGGGAGGATGTAATATCCCTCGTGTTGCTGCTTGTTCTTGACATTCTCTGTGGTTTTGTTTGACACATTGTGGTTGTTGATGATACTGTTGTTATTATGTTGTGGTAGATTAGATTGTTACTGATTATACAACTCTTATGATGCCATGGATATCATAGTGACATTTTTATTTCGATTGTTTTAATGAGTTAATTGGTATGAAATAGATTAGAGAATAGTAATTGATGATATTGATGCAAGTTAATGTAATTTTATAATGCGATAGATGATGATATGATTTGGTGAGGGGACAGGTAGCATCACTCGTTCACGAGCGCCCTGCTACACTGCAAATCCTTCTCACGATGCTTTGTAATTGATTTTATGTATGTATGTTGTATATCACCTTGTTCGATGCAGGCTTTGTAGGAATAAGACTCGATTCCACCTATTTTGATAGGTCTGGGTGAGCATTGAAACAACCCAATGGCAGGAAGTTGAATGACGGTGACATGGAAGTAACTCCATTCCAAGTTGTCAACTATCTAGTACCTTTTTGGTTTGTGCATAGCCATTTTATTGTTACGTTGGTCTTTACATGTGATTGTGATTTTATGACTTATCTAATGTGGTGTATGGTTTTATGTTGTGATTTAAATAATTAAACAATTAATAAAATAAAAATAATAAATAATAAATAAATAAAGCAATAGATAAATGTTAGTAGTAGTTGTAAAATATTAAATTTATTTTGAATCTTGCAAATGGTTGATTTTAATTACTTTAATGTGCAAGTAATTATTTAATAAAGTATTGTGGAAATGATAAATAAATAAACAAATAAAAGTTCAATTTTGTGGATTTAAATCTATTTAATCTTTAATCAAATGCATAATAAAAGAAAATGAAATGCAAAGGCATGCAAAAAGGCAATGAAAAGAATGAATATTTGGGGATAACAATTATTTTTTTCATTTTATTCTTGTGACGTGACCTCTGGTATTCACGGGAAGAGGAAATTGAAAGGGTTTCCTGGGTATTGATTTTATTAAGGGGTTTTCTTTGTTGGGGGAATTCTATTGTTCGGATTGGGGAGAAATTTTGCTTCACCCATTTTCCATCATTGCATTCTTGTTCTGTTTTCTGGAGAAATTGAAGAGGAAGAAGGTACAGTTTGAGGGAGGATTTAGGGATCTACTGCTGGAAACAATTGGCAGTGAAGGTTTAGCTCTGCAAAAAGGGATAAGGCTTCCACAGATTCTCTACAGGATGCCAGGTTCTTTCTCCTTTTTAATTATTTACTTTCCATAGTATTAAATGAAATAAAATTTGATTCTCTGTGTATGAAGTTTTCTTCTGGGGTTTGAAATCAAATATTTGTGGAAAGCAAATCTATTGGATTATTGTTTATTCAATTAAAATTTAACTAGGGATCGGGATTGTTATTTGTTAAAATGGAATTTCTGTGGGGTTCTGGACTATTGTTTATTAAAAAGGAATTTTGATTAAAATATGGGATTGAACAGTATTACTGTTGTTTCGTTTTGAAAAAAAAATATATATATATGTATAAAGAACAATTTCCTTTCAACGAATTTATGGGTTGTGGTATTCTTGTTTATATATATATATATATATATATTTTATAAAAGATTTCTTTTATATTCAAACATGCACAGTAAATTGAACAGTGTACAGTGTTTATCATTCTCTATTTTCAAAATATTCAAATTACCGTATATATATATATATATATATATATATATATATATATATATATATGTATATATGTATATATGTATATATATATATATATGTATATATATATATACACACATATATATTTACACATATATAAACGTTGAATGTAAATTTAATTTTTAAGGGTTCGAATTTCGCCGAAATTCTAACGGCTTCATTGTATTTGTTTGATACTATTACAACCATAGACTAGGTGTTGGTTTGGCCTTGGCCATACCCACCACCGAGCCGAGCGGTACCGTGTGACAGTCTTCGAACTGTCCACGGCAGTCCGTCGGATTGTCGTGAACAGTCCGTAGACTATCCGCGGCCGGGCAGTGTCTTCCGTGCATTTGTATGGGTTTAAATCCCCATTCGAAATGATATATGTTTATTTTGGTTTGAACAAAAATTCTATTTTAAATCTTAACATGCGTGTATACTTTTATAAATATATATATATATATATATATGTATATATATATATATATATATCTATATATATATATATATATCTATATATATATATATTTATATTTGTATATATTTATTAATTCATTTAATTATATTTCTCAGATTTAACTGTTAAATTAATTAATTAATTCTGTTTGTAATCAGATTGTTTATTTTTCTTGTATGAACAGAACAAAATTTTATTATAGTGAAAATATGAAAATTAAAAGGAATTTTGTTTATTAATTTGTTAAATTATGAATTTTGATAGGATAATTTGGTAAAAAGGCAATTTATGAATATGTGTCAGCTTCGATTATTTAATTCTTTTTTTAGTGTGAATATTGTGGAAATGTAATTTATTTTGGAATTAAATAAGTTATCTTTTTATGAAGTTGAGTCTTGTAGACTTGTTGGGTTCGGGACATTGTTAGTTCACTGATGTGGGAACCCCGTTATTTTGTGAAAGTATTTTTGAAACTGTAGTCTTCCAGAGGATTGTGTTTTTTGTTAAATTTATACCTTTTTATCTTGAGTTTCTGTTAGTAATGTATTACGAATGGGGTGTACCGAGTTGTGAGATTTTATTATATTTAATTTGCGAGATGGGTTATGCCTCGTGTATTATTTTTATTGTTGCATTTCGATGTTTATGATTGGATTGGTACAAGCCTGTTTCTTTTGGTTTTGGTTGGGTCTCTAGGGAGAGTGGCTCCTTGTGGGGGTCGGCGCCCCGCTTAAGGGGAAGTGCATAGGATAACGCACGAGTGAGTTATTAATCAAGTGAAAACCTAATAATTAACTTAGGTGGGTTGGGTAGTAACATCATTATAAGATTAAAAAAAAAATGGATGCCTCATCTTCGTTAGTGCTTCTGGAGACTAATGGAAGGCTGAGAAGGCCATGGTCCGCAAGGTCGTGACCTCATCTTCATGAGAGGTTTACGGCTCCGCATGAGTCACCCTATGCACCAGTGCCTCCAGTTGGGAGGAAGGGCACAGGACAGCCATAGATGGGACCGACGCCTCCAGTTGGGAGGAAATACACAGGACAGCCCATGTAGGACTATGCGATGACACTCTTCCCTAGTTGCCCATGTGTTTTACTTTATTGTGTTCCTCTGGAAGTAGGTTATGGGAGTTGGTTTGGATTGTTGATAGATGGATTTATATTGATTTATGATTATTGCCTTAATACATCTTTGGTGTACTTTGTGGTCTTGTTTGATCTCATTGATATTTATGACTTTGTACTCTTATGGTATTGTTATATGATGTTGTTTTGTTTCATTGTAATTTGGAGTATTATGTTATGGTTTTATCTTTAGTACTTCTTGGATGTTTGTGCATCGATTCTTGTCAGTTGACAATCTTGTTTGGAGTTACTTCTCTGTCACCTCTTCGCATGGGGGTGGTCGGGTGGAATGTTCTCTACACACCGTTGGGTTCCCCATCAGCGTTCGTTGGCTCAATCTCATCCAGTTGAAGATTTGTACCAGTTGATCTCTTGTATTTTAATCATATCCAAATAATATCATTAATATATCCCATATAAAGTAAAGATAAATTAAATGACAACTAACCATAATAAAATAAATAAACAACCACAATACAGAGACAAGGATGAAGCCAAAACCTGGACACAACAATACTCACAACGGAATGAAAAAATTGGGATGGAGACACTTCCTTATCAACTCCCTTTTTCAACATCGTACCTAATGGGTTAATTTAATGCTCACCCTGTCTTGTCAAAAAAGGTGGAATCAAGACTTTATTCCTACAAATCCTACATACAAACAAACGCCAAGTAACATGTAAATATCCATTGCAAACACACTATGAAAGGAAATCACAGGGTAGTATGGTGCTCACAAGTGAGTGATGCTAGTTTGTCCTGTCACCAAGACTTACCAACCACACATAAGAAAACATAGCATCATAGAATCACATCATCACATATAATATTAAAGAGAACCATAGAATAGGAAATTAATCTAACCACCACATTTTGTATCATAAATCATCATAATAATGTCAAGTGCAGAAAACCAACCAAACTATGAATCCACACACAACTAGGTCAGTGAACTAATCACCATCACAAACCAGTAACAAACCAACACATAAAAGTATCAAAGAGTATCAAAGAGTATCAACAACATGGGGGCATTACATCCTCCCCCTAGAACATGGCTTATTCTTTCAAGCTAGTAAATAAATATGCATAAGCCTCTCTAATATGGGACACATCTTCCCATGTCACCGAGGTCTCCTCATTCGGGTCCCACTAAAACCGCACCTGATTAGTATCTCTTCCCCTAAGGGAAAGTCTCTGATGCTGTAACATGGCCATTTCCTCTACCGGTAGCCTCTACAATTGTACCCTAGTACCCAACCTAGCACTCATCAACCACAAAAAATTCTTGATGTGACCAGCACACATCACCCATCATCGGCTCAGAAGAGGCTGGTCTCTAACTATAACCCATGGTGTTCCCTTGCAGACATTTTCTAGAAATATGTCCCTACTTCCCACATGAGAAACAACCTGTACCTCACCCAAATCCTCTAACACCAGATGGTGCACTCGACTACTAAAAACTACCTCGTGAAAGTGTCAACTATGTGCTTTGTGCAGGCTGCACAAAATGATTTGGTCTATTGCACTGCCAACTTCGGTTCCTCCTGTTCTAAGATCTATCAACCTACTGAGACTGAGAGTTCTCAAGTCTCGATTGGGAATGTTATTGATGCTCAGCCTTAGTAGGTGGTTGATGGCCTTTAGAGGACCCTGCATCAAGGGTTGGACCTCCATGAGAAACAACACCTGATATCGGTGCACTGTCGATCTAAACTCATGTGTTTCCTCCCAATGCCATTGCCAAATTTTCTTGTACTAGCCGAGCCTTATCAACCACTACGTCCATTGTCTTCAGCTCAAAGACTCTAACTCCACCATTGATTCAGGTGTTTAAGCCCCCAAAAAAATGTTGAACCAACATTCCCTCATCATGGTTGATTCCTACATATTGTTTTAATTCATAGAATCACTGCTCATATTGTTCAACGAACATCAAAATCTACCTAAGGTCATGAAACTCATCTACCCTACATTCCACCCAATAATCTACAAGGAAGTGAACCCTGAACCTATCTAGAAATAACTCCCATGTGACCATGTTGATATTCAAATTTAACTTTTTCTCTTCCAGCCGCCAACAAGTCAATGTGAAGCCTCTCAAATCCATGACTGTACGCCGAGCTTTGGTATTGCTACCATAGGGGTGCATCGTGAAGCATCAATCCAAATCAATTAACCATATTTCTTCTTCCAGACCTCCTCCAGAACCATCGAATGTAGGCAGGTGTGCTCCCATCAAAACTCTCATATGACTAGCTATCACTACATCCTTATCTATCGTTATTTCCCTTCACCTTGGTGACCTTTCCCTTTCTCTCTCGACCCGCTACTCCTCGTTCGGCCTAGGTCCTAACCGATCAAGAATCTCCTCCAAAAGGTGCTACAACTATCCATCTAAACTAGGTTGTCCCAAGTTTTGGCCACCACTTGACGGATTGTTTTGAGGACTCTGTCATTCCTCATGCTCTAAACCATGGGAACTTGGAGTTGATGGACTTTGGCAGTTGGCTCTACAGCAACCACCTCAGCCTCTTCCCTGACCATGTCCTCTACCTTGTGGCATATTTTTTTGCAACAAGATAAAGGCACATGTGAGCACAAGATTCAAATGCAAAGGTTTCCTAATGGTCAAAACTACCCAAAGACCCCAGCGTTTGCAATCTTGGCTCTAATTCCAAGTTGCAATGCCATGTTGTGTAAACTACAAAGGAACAACTAAAAATGCAACATTTTTTTTAAAAGAACATAAGAATGTACTTAAGTATTCCAACATAATAATGTTCTATGTTGAACAACTAAATTTCTTTGGGTACACGAGGTGACATTACTAAACTAACCCATAACAAAAATAATAGATTAAACATTAAATATCCAATTACGTATCCATTCATTCACATATCACAATTTCAAACATCCATTAATGATAACCAAATTAATAAGAGTAATCCATATAAAACCATACATGAAAATGACAAATAAATTGATCATGAAGATACTAAGCATATATATTTCCATAGATACAACATAACATGATTAGTATTTACAAATGGTAGATCACAAATGATTACATGGTAAGAATATACATTACATCAGTTTGATAGTACATCATAATGAACACATATATAAAATTACATGAAAGTCTTCCCAACAGACATGGGAGTGATACATCAATAAATAAAATACAACTGGTAACATATGAACCCTGGATCAACATGTACAAAACCTTGCACTAAATAGTACAACAACATCCAAAGGGGACCCAACGGGGTGCGTAGAACATTCCACCCAACCACCACCGTGCTAGGAGTAAAGAAGGAAGGATCCATGACCAAGCACATCAATAGTAACACAAGAATAACTCCAAAGAAGATAACATAATATCAAAAGACCACTTCTAGAGGACTTCAATAAAATAACACAAATGAAAAGTTAGAGGAGAGTGTCATCGCATGGCTTTACATGGATTATCCAGACAACCTATCAAAAGGTATTGCCTCCATATATACATCGATTATCCAAACAAGCTAGTTCAAGGTGTTGTCTCAATCTATGGTTCTCCTAACAACCTATCTCAAGGCACTGCTCCATAGGGTTACTCACGCAGAATCATTAACCTCTCCTGAAGACAAGGAAAAGATCTTCCCAACCACAGCCTTCTCAGCGCACCTTTAGTCAACGATAGTAGTAGTAGGGGATGAGGCATCCATAATTATCTTATTAATATTTAATTACCCACCCATAATTAACTATTTAGGTTATCACCGATTACTCTAGAACTCTAAGTTGGTTACCCTTATAGCCCCTTTTTGTATCAAACCCCACTTAGAGCCACTCTCCCTAGACACCCAAATACAAAATATCCAACACAAAAGGATTGTACCAACAATAATACTGAACCAACAAATGGAACATTTGTGAGGCATAACCAACTCGCCAAAAAACATATGAAACACATCTATAAAATGGTACAATCCATGTGTAACTCAAATCATAACCATAGTCAATTCATAGGCCAAATATCAAAATACGAGATTGAATAAAAAAATAGTATCCAGACACCTCTAGAAGTCCCTAAACAACAACTTAAGCTCCTATAAAAGGATAAACTAACTAGAGGGTTCTCCACATAACATAAACCCCAAATAAGAGAAAACCACAATTAATTAAACAAAAGATCTTGACATAAATCAATTGCATAAAATAATGCCATAAAACTCATTTTAATACACAAAAAATTTCGCCAATTAAATAAATCAATTACTTGAGAAAATTCAATTCAATTCATAGCACATAATTTATTTCTAACTTGCACAATTACATTATATGAATGCAATTTTTTTAAAATTATCATATTAAAATCATAATCATAGCATATAAAATCTACTATACATATATATATATATATATATATATATATATATATATATATATATATATATACACACACTTTTATGCATATCTATATATATATATATAAAATAAAACACATACATAAAAATCATTGTATAAAATATATTATGAAATTAATAAAATATCATACTTGCAAAAATTATATATATATGTAATCGAAATCATACAAAATAAAACACATTTAAAAAAAATGAATTTAAAACATTAAAAAGGCAAAGCAACCACTGTACAGGCAATGTCCTATGTACCTCCCTAGAGGAGGCTGCAACACACATGAATGCGCATGGTACCATTAGGGGTAGGGGTGGTATGGCTACCACCGACCACTCCCCTCCCAAATACTCATCTTCATTTTTTATATATATTAAAACCGTTGAATACAAAAAGATGCATGTGGGACCCCTAAATGATAAATGAACTTTTTTATAAATAGATTTAATATTTAAAAATTTGCTATACATAGATGCAGCGAAATAAATATGTCACTCTTTTCAAAAATTAGAATACAAAATTTTTATATATATATATATATATCAGAATATAGAATATATATATATATATATATCTCAGAATATAGAATATATATGTATATATATACATATATATTCTATATTATATATATATATATATATACAGGTATATATAAGTATATATATCAGAATATAGAATATATATATATATATTCATATATGTATATATAATTAGGTATATATATGTATATACCTCTGCCCACTAAAAATAGAATCAATAATTTAATTACAATGAATCCACAAACCATTTTTTTTTCCAACACAAAAACAAATAAATAGGCATACATTTTAAATTCCCACGATAGATTGATTTCCATTTCAAACCAAAAATATCATATCTATATTTATTGAAGGAAATCAGAAGGTTCCTCACTAATTTTCTACATAATATTTAAAGGTTTAACCACACAAAGTTTCAATCACAAAAAACCTCTTTCAAACATATAAAGAAATTGATTTTCAACCATGGCAGACACAATTTTGTTTATAGAACAATAAATCAAAGGAAATAATAATTTTAAAGGAACCTGGAGTCCTTCGTTCAATGTAGAATCCAAACAAAATAGATTTCTTCATCTTTGCAAATAGAATCCCCTCTACAACTTCTTCTCAATTTCCTGCCTTCAACTAACTTCTGAACCACTCCCTTTCTTCTTTTCTTAAAGAACAATTTTTTTCCAAGAAGCACAAAAAACCTATTTTCCTTTTCTTTTTAAGAGCAAAAACCAAAAAAAAAACCATTGTGTGCGTAAAAATTCCTCACAATAATAAAATAAAATAAAATATATCTCTTCTTTTTCTGCAAAATTCCTCAACATTCATTATTTATTTTCTTGCTTTTAAAAGCTCACAATTATCTCACAATTTTCATTAAAATTTAATTATTTTCACATGATATTATCCTCAAAAAATATTCTCTTATGATTTTCTAATTTAATATCAAGAAAAAGATCATATATAATTATCACCATCATTATTTATTTAAATTAATTAATTACACTTTTAATTAATTAAATAACTTTTAATTTACAATATTTAAATTCCAAATTAAAATTACTCACAATTAATCATATCCACAAAATATCATTAATCTATCTCATATAAACTAAAGATAAATTAAATGACAACTAACCATAATAAAATAAATAAACAACCACAATACAGAGACAAGGACGAAGCCAAAACCCTAACACAACAAGACACACAACGGGATGACAGAATTGGGATGGGGACACTTCCTTATCAACTCCCTTTTTCAACATCATACCCATTGGGTTAATTTAATTCTCGCCTTTTCCTATCGAAATAGGTGGAATCAAAACTTTATTCCTACAAATCCTATATACAAACAAATGCCAACTAAGATGTATATATCCATTGCAAACACACTGTGAAAGGAAATCGCAGGGTAGTAGGGCGCTCACAAGCGAGTGATGCTATTCTAACCTTTCACCAAGAATTACCAACCACACATTAGACAACATAGCATCATAGAATCACAACATCATCACATATAATATTAAATAAAACCATAGAATAGGCAGTTAATCTAACCACCACATAATGTATCATAAATCATCATAATAATGTCAAGTGTAGCAAACCAACCAAACTATGAATCTACACACAACTAAGTCAGTGAACTAATCACCATCACAAACTAGTAACAAACCAACACATAAAAGTATCAAAGAGTATTAAAGAGTATCAACAACATTGGGGTATTACATCCTCCCCCTAGAACATGGCTTCCTCTTGGAAGGTAGTAAATAAATATGGGTAAGCCTCTCTAATATGGGACACATCCTCCCATGTCGCTGAAGTCTCGTCATTTGGGTCCCACTAAACCCGCATCTGATTAATATCTTTGCCCCTAGGGAAAGTATCTGACATTGTAGCATAGCCACTACCTCTACCGATAGCCTCTACAACTGCACCCTAGTACCCATCCTAGTGGTCATCAACCATAGAAAATGCTTGATGTGACAAGCCTACATCACCCATCGTCAGCTCAGAAGAGGCTAGTCTCTTACTATAACCCATGGTGTTCCCTTGTGGATATTATTTTGAAATATGTCCCTGATGCCCACATGAGAAACAACCTATACCTCACCCAAATCCTCTAACACCAAATGGTGCACTTTATTGTTGAAAACTGCCTCATGAAGGTGTCGAATGTGTGCTTTGTGTAGGCTACACAAAATGATATGATCTATTACACTTCCAACTTTGGTTCCTCCTATTCTAAGATCTATCAACCTACTGAGACTGAGAGTTCTCAAGTCTTGATTGGGATTGTTGTTGCTGCTCACCCTTAATGGGTGCTTAATGGCCTTTAGAGGACCCTGCAGCCAGGGTTGGATCTCCATCAGAAACAACACCTAATGTCGGTGCACTACTGATCTGAACTCATGTGTTTCCTTCTAATGCCATTCCCAAATTTTCTTCTACTAGCTGAGCCTTCTCAACTACTACCTCCATTTTCTTTAGCTCGAAGAATCTAACTCCACCACTAATTCAAGCATTTAAGCCCCAAACAAAATGTTGAACCAACATTCCCTCATCATGGCTGATTCCTACATATTGTTTCAATTCATAGAATCACTGATCATATTGTTGAATGAACATCGACATCTACCTAGGGTCATGAAACTCATCTACCCTACATTGTATCCAATGATCTACTAGGAAGTGAGCCCTTAATCTATTTAGAAATAACTCCCATGTGACCATGCTGATATTCAAATTTAACTTTTTCTCTTCCAACCGCCAGGAAGTGGACATGAAGCCTCTCAGATGCATGACTACATGTCGAGCTTTGGTATTGCTACCATAGGGGTGCATCGCGAAGCATCAATCCAAATCAATTAACCACATTTTCGCTTCTAGACCTCCTCCAGAAACATCGAATGTAGTCAGGTGTGCTCTCATCAAAACCTCCATATGACCAGCTATCACTACATCCTGATCTTCCATTACTTCCCTTCCCATTGGCGACCTTTCCCTTTGTGATAGGGAGGTTGGATGAAACAATCACTATTTCATGCTCTGGGTCTTGCTTGGAAGACCTCTAGGGTGTTGCACTCCACCACTTGAAAACTATAGGACCTCTTCCATCTTAGGGTCCCCTAGCTTCTCCTTGCCAACCCAACTATCAACTAAGATCCTCCTACCAAGTCAAGACTTGGTGCAAACTTGCAACTCTAACCTTAGCCCTTAATCCACCCTAAAGGCTACAATCCTCCAAAATATTGAATTAAGCTTTGCATGGGTGTGGAGGCATTTCTAATGACTTCAATCCATCCTACCTTGGTTCTTGAGGGTCCACCTGACTCCATTTCATAGTCGCTTCCACCAAACCCTCATTTAGGCCTAAAAAGGCTACTAGCCCTAGAAGCCCCAATTAGGCCTCCTTCTCCAAGAAAATAGGTTAGTTCTAAAAACTTTCCAAAGAACACCCCAATCTTTACTTGGGATTCCTGGTTCATATGCCCACCTCTCAATGATTTTTGGGATCTTGGGTCTCAGTTGTCCGTACAATGCCCTAACCTAAAAATGAGCAAAACTAGGTCTTTTAAGCTCTTTCCAGGCTTCTCTCAAACTGTTAAGTATTTCTCACACCAGATGGATTGATGGAGCTTCCTCCTCCATGCTATGTCTTGGCAAGACACTTATCTGTCTTCTCCAAGTAGTAATTTGTCAAAAAGTTAACACCCCTGCAAATCAAGTGTTTTGCACTAAGGTCTTCCCTAGCCAGACTCTTCCTAGCTCGCCTAGAGCAAGACCTCCACAGTAGCTCTTGTGTTTTCAAAGGACCTAAAATCTACCATATGTGCATACATGGAGTCTAGTCACTGTTCCCAAAGGGTCGTACAATTTGTATGGTTGGAAAGTGAACAAACACTCCATTTCCACAAAACTTCTTGGTTCAGACCAGCAACAGTATGAAATCAAAACTATTTACAAACAATGCTTGAAGCTGACTAAAGAAACTAACTAAACTCACACAAAGCTTGAAGAACTACTACACTACATCCTACACAAGTTACAGTTCCATGGTTAATACATTAAAACCTCACTTCAATGCAAAAGTTAGAAAATTCACTCTCAAACACAATTGTTTTCCTTGAATTCACAAAACTTCAAAACATAACAAATGCTTCTAACCATTCTCCCATGTAGAGGTCACCCCTAAATAGGGTCTCCAATTTAGTTATCCTCTCCCTTGGGCTCTTCTTGGCCGCTTGTAGCTCCAATTGAGCAACATTTCCAAATATTTTGCAAGAATTCCTAAAAATCCAAGACCTCATTTTGAGCTAGAACCTTATGACACCTATTTTATGGTCAACATGACCTTCATCTGATCAAAACCCAACAAAAAATTCCATTAAGGATTAAATCCCAATGAACTAAATTTGATTGCTTAGTTGTCCTAGACAAGACTTGTCCTAGACAAACCTTCTAAACAACCTATGGTAACCTATGGGTGCTCCTGCACCATTCTCTGCCCCTCTGCACCAACACTAGGGAATGTGGGGAGAGATCAAAGATAAATCAATACCCTGTTTCTTGAACTGAGCTTCATCCACCCATGTAGCCTCAGATTCTGGTTTGTCCTTCCATTTGATGAGATGTTCCATGTATTCCTTATGTTGGGCAGACTTCTTCACCCTTGATTCCAAGATCCTCTCTGCTTGCAGCTTGTCTTTAGCAGGTAAGGCTAAGTTACGCAAATCCTTCAAGACATCCACATTTTTCTAATCCAAGTCAGTGACTGGTCCTTTATACCTGATCAAATCAGCCACATTAAACACTGGTGAAATGCCTAAGTCTGTAGGCAGCTCCATCTTGTAGGCATTCTTTCCATATTTTGCTAACACCTAACATGGTCCCACTCTCTTCATCTGCAACTTGGTTGATGTTCCCTTTTGCAACCTAGATTTATTGAGATGGACCATGACATAGTCACCTACTGCAAATTGGAGATCTTTTCTAGTCATATCCACCTTAGCTTTCAGCTTGTGAGTAGCCTCTGTCATTTTCTTTTTCACTTGCTCCTTAATCTCCTTCATGGTTTGAGAGAAATCCTCAGCATGGCCACTCCTATGCTCCATAGCTCCTAAATCTCTAAGTTCACACACAACTCTTGGGTGCATTCCATACACAATTTCAAAAGGACTTATGCCTGTGGTCCGATTCGCACTGTCATTGTAGGCATATTCAGCTTGTGATATGGCCAAGTCCCATGTTTGTCCATAGTCCTTGGTAAGGCACTTGAGAATGTTACCTAACACTCTATTAACCACCTCAGTTTTTCCATCAGTCTGAGGATGGTAGGCTGATCCGAAAGACAAGTTAGTACCTAACATGCTCCATAGAGTCTTCCAAAAATGACTCATGAAATTCACATCCCTATCTGAGAGAATGCTCAATGGCAATCCATGGATCCTCACAATCTCTTTGAAGAAAAGATGAGCAATATAGCTAGCATCATGGGTGGTCTTGCAAGGAATAAAATGACTCATTTTACTAAATCTATCTACCACCACATAGGCATTATCAAACCCTGTCTTAGTTTTAAGGAGTCCTACCAAAAAGTCCATGCTAATACATTCCCATGGTCTATTGGGAATAGGTAGGAGTTGATACAAACCTACATTACTAGCTCCCCCCTTGGCTTTCATACAAACTACACACTGCTCCACATACCTTCTAATATCCCTTGGAAACTTGGGCCAATAATAGAACCTCTGCACTAGTTCCATTGTCTTGTTGATACCAAAATGACCACTAAGACTACCCTTGTGCTTCTCCTGGATAAGATTCTCTCTCATTGAATCTCTTTGAACACATAACTAATTTCCCTTGAACAAAAGTCCACTCTGCAATGTACACTCTAAGAACTGACTATGAAAGTGATTCTCAAAATCAAAACATACCTTATATCCTTCAGAGAAGTCTTCATCCTCTCCATAGAGATCCTTGAAACTTTCTATCCCAATGCTCCGTATTTGTATCTTTTGCACTATCAGCAACCTCCTACTTAATGCATATGCCACCTTGTTCAACTGTCCCTTCTTGTGCTTGATGGTAAAAGTGAAGGCTTGGAGGTATTCCATCCATTTCAAATGTCTATTGCTCAACTTCTCTTGTGTGTTGATGTAGCTAAGTGCCTGGTTATTAGTAAACACTACAAATTCCTTAGGTAGGAGATAATGCCTCCACTTTCTAAGTGATTGTACTAGAGCATACAGTTCTAGGTCATAGGTAGAATAATTTTTCTTAGCTTCATTGAGATTTTCACTAAAGAAAGCTATAGGCCTACCTTCTTGGCTTAGTACTCCTACTGCTATTCCACTGGCATCACATTCCATAGTGAATAACTTATCAAAACTAGGTAACAAATGGATGGGTTGAGTTGCCACTTCTTGTTTTAGTTTCTCAAAACCTTTCTCAGCTTCAAGAGTCCATTTGAACTTATTTTTTAGGCCACCTTTGATTGTATCGAGTACTGGTCCACATATTCCACTAAAGTTCCTTATAAACTTCCTATAAAATTGAGCTAACCCATGAAAACTTCTTACCTTTGTCCCGGTGGTTGGTGTAGGAAAATTTAGGATAGCTTCCACCTTGCTTGGGTCCATCTTCAATGATCCTTGGGATACTAAAAACCCTAGATACACAAGCTCTTGTTTGAAGAACTCACACTTTTCTAGGTTGATGGCTAACCTCTCCTCCTACAATCTTTTAAGAACCAACTCCACATGCTTTAGATGTTCTTTTGTTGTCTTGCTAAAGATGAGTATATCATCTAGATACACCACCACAAATATACATGTGAAATCCTTAAGCACTTCATTCATGAGCCTCATGAATGTGCTAGGGGCATTTGAGAGGCCAAATGGAATCACTCTCCACTCATACAACCCATCAGTATTCTTAAAAGTTGTCTTCCATTCATCCCCATCTTTGATTATGATCTAATGGTATCCACTCTTGAGATCCAACTTTGTAAAATACTAAGCTCCTCCAAGACAATCCATCAAATCCTCAATCCTAGGAATAGGGAACCTATATCTTATTGTAATTCTATTGGTAGCCCTAGAATCAGTGCATAACCTCCACTTACCATCTTTCTTGGTTGATAAGACCACTGGTACTACACACGGACTGATGCTCTTCCTAATTAGTCCTTCGTCTAACAACTCCTGCACTTGTCTCACTATTTCTAGGTTCTGATCTGGCGCAAGCTTGTAAGCTGCTTTGTTTGGCAATGAAGCCCCTGGTATGAAGTCAATCTAATGACTAATGGCTCTCTTTGGAGGTAAGGTTGTTGGTGATCCATCACTAACTATATCCTTGAACTATTCAAGCAACTTCTAGACTGCTCCTGGTATGACTATTTTCTTAGTCTTATCTTCCTCCTTGGGTTGCACCATGACCACATATCCTTCCCCTCCTTGTTGTAGAGTGTTGATAAACTCCTTGCCACTACTTAACAAGACACTAGGGGTATTTGACTGTCCTTCTTCCTCATCTGACAGTGACTACAGTTTGAATGTCTTTCCATCCTTCTTGAATGAGAGATTGTTCTCCTTTCCATCATAGATGGATCCTTTGTCATACTGCCATGGTCTTCCCAATAGAAGATGGCATGCATCCATGCGAAACACATCACAAATCAACTTGTCCTTGTACCCTCCAATGGAGAGCTCCACTATTGTCTACTCATTTACAAGAACACTCTACTCTTTGTTCAACCATGTCACCTTATAAGGATTAGTGTGGGGTACCTTCTCCAACTTTAACTTCCTCATTGCTTCCTCTGAGATAATGTTATCAGTAGACCCTAAATCCACTATAACCTTGCACACCTTTCCAAGTATTTTGCATCTTACCCTGAATAAGGCTCTCCTTTTCTTTGGCTCTTCTTTGACTGGTTGTCTGATTAGAACCCTGCTAAACATCAGGTTCTCCCCCATTTATGACTTAATGTGACTAACCTTTGGTGACTTGACACTCCTAGTGTCTTCTTGAGTGTATGCTACTCTCTTTTCTATATTTGAAGAAGATGCTTTCTCCGGGAACCTATAAGTTGGATGACCTACTTGACCACAGTTATAACAATTCATACTAGCAAAGTATGAGTTAATTCTACCTACTCCTCTTCCTCTATTTCAACCTCCTTGAGGTCCTCTACCTCTTACATAGCCTCCTCTAGGAGTTGTTTCACTTCCATGCTCTATGAGTTTAGACTCTCCCTGAATTCTTTGTTCAGTCCCTCTACCTTGGTATCCACCTCTATGTCCTCTTTGATCTCTGCCTTTACCTCTTCTCTTAGAAGCCTGATCTTGTTTTCTCTTACTCCCCTCTTCAATCTTTATAGCCAATTGATAGCATTGGTACACTATTTTGGGACTTAGAAGAGTCATCTCCTCTTGAATGTTCAACCTCAAACCATTAAGGTATCTAGCCACCTTAAGACTTTCATCCTCAGATACATTAGACCTCATGCAAAGTTTTTGAAACTCCTCCGTATAGGAATTTACATCTTGGTCTCTTTGTCTCAAGCTCTATCTTTTCTTGTGCAACTAAATTTCATAATCATCAAGCATGTATTCTTCTCTCACTTTGGAAACTATTCCCTTCCAAGTAGAAATAGGCTTCTTTCCTTCATTTTCCCTCTTTGTCTGAATGGATTTCCACCATGTCAAGGAAGAACCTCTTAATCTTGACTTTTCCACCTTCACCTTTTGTACTTCAGTGACTCCATCACACTCAAAATGGTTTTCCATTCCCTCTATCCAATCCATGACTAGATCAGCTTCCATTTTCCCACTAAATAGTGGTATGCCTTCAAGTGCTTTTCCACTCAAAGCCTTAAATGTCTTCAAGAAAGGCTCTTCTTGCAAAACAGGGTCAGGTTCAGGGATCTTGTCTTCCTCTGCAACCTCTTCTTTCTTTGGTACCCTTCCTTCCAACTACACATTACTCATTGCTTGCTCAAGTTGGGCTATTCTTTCCCTCAATAGCCTATTGTCTTCCTCCTATTCTTTGACCTTTTTGGAAAAATCTACATTTGTCACCATGTCAGTAGAACCACTAGACTCAATCTCCAACATATAATATTCTATCCCAAATCTTTTGTTGCTCTGATACCAATCTGATAGGGAGATTGGATGAAACAATCACTATTTCATGCTTTGGGTCTTGCTTGGAAGACCTCTAGGGTGTTACACTCCATCACTTGAAAACTATAGGACCTCTTCCCTCTTAGGGTCCCCTAGCTTCTCCTTGCCAACCCAACTATCAACTGAGATCCTCCTACCAAGTCAAGACTTGATGCAAACTTGCAACTCTAACCTTAGCCCTTAATCCACCTAAAAGGCTACAATCCTCCAAAATCTTGAATTAAGCTTTGTAGGGGTGTGGAGGAATTTCTAATGACTTCAATCCATCCTACCTTGGTTCTTGAGGGTCCACCTAACTCCATTTCTTAGTCGCTTCCACTAAACCCTAATTTAGGCCTAAAAAGGCTACTAGCCCTAGGAGCCCCAATTAGGCCTCCTTCTCCAAGAAAATAGGTTAGTTCTCAAAACTTTCCAAAGAACACCCCAATCTTTTCTTCGGATTCTTGGTTCATATTCCCACCTCTCAATGATTTAATCCTTTTGAATTACTCTATGGAAAGACTGCCATGTTCCCAATAGAATTTGAGCACAAGACCTTGAGGACTGCTTTAGAGCTTAATATTGACATTTCTGAAGCCCAAAAGGAATGACTCTTGTAGCTGAATGTGCTAGACAAAATAAAAAAAGTAGCCTTGTAGCATACTGAAATCATACAGCAACAAAGGAAAAAGTGGTATGACCGACATATCAAAACTAAGCAATTCTCTACCAGTGATTGGGCACTGCTTTATGACTCGAGGTATAAAGAAAATCAAGGTAAACTCACCACCCGATGGCTTGGCCCATATGAAATTGAGAATGTATTTGATAATGGTTCAGTTCAATTAGTCACAATTGATCCTATTCGATTTAAGCTACTGGTTAATAGACACTGTCTTCGATTGTATCGTAAGCCAGTCTCAAAAGAAGAATTTATGCAGTAGTTTGTTCAGGATCCTGCCACTAATCTTCCTGCAGCAAAAGGCTTTAGCCTTTCTCTTGTAGCTTCACCATAATGTTGCAATGCATGCTCATAATAAAGGTTTCCTTTTTAAGAAAACACTTTTTCTTCGTTCCCACTCATCGCCACATCTCACTTCCTTATCTTCCATCCCATCCATCCATTCCATCCATACATCTCATTTGTCCACATCACCCATCCACCTCATTCATCCACACCACCCTTAATTATGATTTCATTCCCAACTGTCATCTCATGTTGAAGCCGTCATCTTTCTTAGCACGTACATGTATTTATTGAAAGGTACGCGATATCTTTTGTTGTTGCATCATTGATTTATTTCATTTTATTCATTTACTACTATGTCTATATTAGTCAATATTACTCGATCTCCACATATTCTTTAGTACATGTGTGGACACATGTCATATTTTAAGTAGGGGTGGGATAATCCATTTCACTTACGCTGCTGTCACAACTGTTCAAATATTTTTCTTTATTATTTTCTTGTACTTTCCAAATATGACTGCATGTTTCATCCTAAATCACAATTAAAACTGCTTGTTTAAGTAGTTGTAACAATGATTACATGCAAATATCTTTTGAGTTCATTCTTGGAAAAGAAGAGAAAGTGACGGCAGGATAGAAAAAAGCAGAGCAGAAAAGTAAAAAGTTTTCTTTCGATTTTCAGAAAGGAGTTTAAGTTTCAGTTGAGACAATTGTGAATATGGGTGGTCAAATGATAATACATGAGCCTATAGCTCATAAGATATTGACATAGAATCCTCAAATAGTTCAAGCATTCAGCCTCTATGGTTGGTTGAACTACTTTTTGAGGTTAGATACATTCAATGAGGAAGCCATAGGTGAACTTTTAAGAACCCTTTTTGAAGGAGAGGCTATAGTATGGGGTTTAACAATAGCTATAGCTGAGGAACGAATTGCAGAGGTAACCTAGCTTCCAGCTGTAGGAGAGAATTTTTCTTCAGATGCAGTTTCTGCTAGGGCAGAATTTACAGTACCGACTAATGGACCCTTGGAGGTCTCTAACCAAGGATGCAAGCGAGTGTCGTTGCCTCCCCCATATCCAGAATATGTTGCTTTTATAATCAATTACTTAACATGTGAAGGTCATTTTTCTTACCTACATTCCTACCATTTTAAATTGGTGAGTCATATGAGGCATGGGTTAGCTGTTAATGTCCCAAACTTTTTGTTAAAATTTTTGGAACAATGTGCCCATGAAACCCAGAAGGGGAAGGATAACTCTATTGCCCACCATGTCCTTATAAAATTGTTGATTGAACATTCTTTGAGGGATGTGTCACCTCTTTCCTGGAAAGAATTTGTTGCCCAAAGGAGCTTGCAACTTCCAGAACCCCCTAGGGAACTTGCTCCACAACCTAAGAAAAAGAAAGAGAAAATAGCATCTACTAGTAGGAAAGTAGGGCAAGGGTCATTTGCTCCTACAACACCTAGTCCTATAGCCTTCACACTAGAGTCCTCCAGGCCCGGGTGCAAACTAGGTCTGCCAGTAGGAGAGGAAAAGGAAAAAAAAAGGCAGGAGAGTCATCTAGGGTGGAACAAACCCCAGAATCTGACCCTCATCCTCAGAAAAGGAAATGCTCTACTCTTGTAGCATCTTCTCCTGCAGCAATTTCTCCTACAAAAATGCCTATTGACACCACAAGTTCACCATCATCTTCTGATAAGGCAGAGCCCTCTAGGTAATTCAGAAAGAGGAAAGCTACGAGAGCACCTCCGGCAGCTGCAACATTGCCAAGAAGAGTTTCAACAAGAAAATAATGTAAAGTCTCCCCTGCTTCACCTCAACCTGAAGTTATCATAATTTCAGAGGAATCTGTAGGTTCTGAACATAATGTCTCTCAATATGTATCTGAGAATGTTGCACAGAGTCCATTTGTTATTCCTGAAGAAGAACAAATTGAGACAAGGGAAGTTGAGCATAATGAAAGGGGGGTATCAAGTCTCAATGACTTGGCTGCTGCGGCTATGCAGACTTCAGAGGAAGCACAGTCTTCTCCACTACAACAACAACAATTCATCCTGCAGCAAGGGGAAGAACAGCCTGAACAATTGGAAGTGGCCAATGAAGCTTCATTACCCCCTAAAACTTGTCAAGCCATGGTTGTCTACAAAAAGAAATTTTTGATTGAATTCTTGGAATATCTTATAAACACATGGAGACCGGTCACATTGCAGACCTTGAGTTTCCAGCACCTATCCAAGATCGAAATGCAACAAAGTCTTTGGGAGGAAGAAAAGAAGAAACTGAAAGGAGACATTGAAAGGAAGAAACAGGAAATTCAGGAGTTAAAGGAGAAAATGAATGAAATGATGACAATAACTGGTAAGATAATGGAGTGTAGACCATTGCCTAGAGTTTATGCTTTGTGTCTCAAGGAACAATTTTTGTGGTTCCAGTTAATGAGAATTTCCAGGAATCTAGATCCTGTTATTGACATTGCTAAAGAATTCTATGATGCATACCATGTGGCTCCTAATTGGCCAAGGAATTCTTTGTGTGAATTTTATTTACATGGCTTTATAATTCCCTCTAAAACAGAGTGGAATCCACTTATGTACATTGGCGACATTCATTTAAGATCACTCATGTCTTGGGTGGCAAATGAAGCTAATTATGGTAGGCAATTGGAAGCATATGAAGAAGCTGAAAGGGATGAGCCTATTCCATTGTGCCCTGAGAGTTCAGACCCCTATACAATGTTGAAAACCTGGCTTACTGTGACATATGGCCATAATAATAATACAGTCGGGATGAAAATATTCGATCTCAAAAAATAGGTGTATGATGAGTTTCAAGAATAGACATACTCATTTTGGAAGCTATCATACTCCAGAATTGAGAAGAGATGGGAGAGATTGACTGTTGGGTTAAGAAGGTCTGAGCCTCATAGTCCCCTGAATTTTATGGCAGCTCTCAAAAGATCAAATAGATACATACAGTTGGGCCTTCAAGAGAGGTTTGAATTGTGGTTGCCCTTGACATTTAGACCTCTTGTGTTGTTGTCGCCTCTTTATCCCTACCGAGCTACAAATATTAATGAAGATACAAAAGCTCGTAGGTATGAAATGTGGCAGAGTTTCAGAGGTTTTTATTACAAATTTGGAACTTCATTTTAGGGTCATGCCTCAACCACTGATTTCAGAGAGACCACTAGAAAGTTTAATGTTGGAGGACCAGCATTAGGTTAAGTAGGGGGCAAATGATGAGCCCAAAATATGCTCATAATTTGGGTATCATGGTGTACTTTTAATACCCTTACTTTTGTTGTTCATGGTTGTTTAAACTCTTTAGAAACCTTTTATTGGGGGATATCCTATAGCAATACACTTTTATATTCCTGCAGCCTATCATGTTGATATGTCTATATTTATTGCCATGTTTGACTTCCCAAATGACTAGTATAACGCATGTAGTTTTTGAATAATGAAGTAAATTTGATATGTGATTAATAAATTAATATCATGTAAGTTGCCATGCATGTTTCCATTTGCTTTTGTTGCCTTGTGTTTCCCAGGTTGTTAAAGAAAGTATGAACGAGTCAAGCGCAACTGATCTCGGCCTTACAATATAGTTCATTTCCTACACGACTTCGAGGAAGTTATTATGGTGAAGACTCTTTGACCGAAATTGTTGGGAAGGAATTTAAATGTCAATTAATTTGGAAAGAGTGGAATGTTGAATTCTCTCTGAATTGTGTTGAGCGGATAAGTTCATTTATTTAGTTTGTTCCTTGATTCCAGGATACATTTACATCCACGTATTTCTTTGTTAGGGTTAGTTAGTTAGTTGTTTTCCTGATTTAAATAAGTGTTCCTCTTGAGCGAGTGAGCAAGCATAACAAGATAGAAAGGATATCACGTAAAAGTTAGTATGATAATAAAAAGCAAAGTATGTATGATAAGAAATAGAGTTTTGTGTTTGTTTTCATATGAAAAGAACAATGTACACCATTCTGAGTTTATGAATAAAATTTGATGAAGTTCTGAGTTCAATACTGGCATAATTAGTTGATGCTTGCTAAGGGGGCCCACTTAGTAAGTATCTGTAGTTAGTTAGTCGTTCATTTTTTGTTGATCATAAGTTAGAATTCATTCTTGAAGTTTCTATGCAAACTCAGTCTTATATTGTTCCTGCAGCATTGGGAATCCATCCCTGTGTCTGTTCCTGCAGCATAAGGCCAGTTCATAGTTTGTTTCTCAATTGGTAGTTGTAATGGTTTCTGCTTTGATTACATTTAGAGAACTTTGCATTACCTTCATGTAGCGTAGGTAGAATTCTTTCCAAGTATTTATTTTTGATAGGTTGTGACTGAAACTGGTTCTTAGTGCACATACAGTGCCACTCCATTTCAAGTATACGCTCCCTGTTTTGACAAGTAAATGAATGACCATGAAAAGATATTAGTCACCTATTGGAATGTCCAATTCCCAGGATAGGTTTTCCCGTGATTTTCATATCCTTTTGTGGGCACGACCAATTGGCTCTACAGCCACCACCTCAGACTCTTTCTTGACCATGTCCTCTACCTCGAGGCATATTTCTATGCAACAAGATAAAGGTACAAGTGAGCTCAAGAGTCAAACACAAAGGTTGCCTAATGGTCAAAACTACCTAGAGACCCCAGCATTTGCAACCTTGGCTCTAATAGCAAGCTGCAATGCCTTGTTGTGCAAACCCCAAAGGTACAACTAAAAATGAAAAAAAAAAAATTAAAGAACATAAGAATGTATTTATATATTCCAACATAACAATGTTCTACGTTGGGCAACTAAATCCCTTGGGGTAAACAAGGGGACATTACTAAACTAACCCATAACAAAGATAATAAATTAAACATTAAATATCCAATTACGTATCCATTCATTCACATATCACCATTTCAAACATCCATTAATGATAACCACATTAATAAAAGTAATCCATATAAAACCATACATGCAAATGACAAATAAATTGATCATGAAGACATTAATTATATATATTTCCACATATACAACATAACATGATTTGTATTTACAAATGGTAGATCACGAATGATTAAATGGTAATAATATACATTACATCATTTTGATAGTACATCATATTGACCACATATATAAAATTACATCAAAGTCTTCCCAACACACATGGGAGTGATACATCAATAAATAAAATATAACTAGTAAAATATGAATCTTGAATCAACATGTACGAAACCCTGCAATGAATGGTACAACAACATCCAAAGGGGACCCAACGAGGTGTATAGAAAATTCCACCCAACCACCCCCATGCTAGGAGTAAACAAGGAAGGATCCACGACCAAGCACATCAACAGTAAGAGAAGAATAACTCCAAACAAGATAACATAATATCAAAAGACCACCCACAAAATTAAACAATGATAAGTCATGAAAATAAAAAATAATAAACCA